>JACXGJ010002385.1:0-66752 GCA_016801105.1 Esox niger | reverse complement strand
CTGTGAAGCATGGGGGTGGAAACATCATGCTTTGGGGCTGTTTTTCTGCAAAGGGACCAGGACGACTGATCCGTGTAAAGGAAAGAATGAATGGGGCCATGTATCGTGAGATTTTGAGTGAAAACCTCCTTCCATCAGCAAGGGCATTGAAGATGAAACATGGCTGGGTCTTTCAGCATGACAATGATCCCAAACACACTGCCCGGGCAACAAAGGAATGGCTTCGTAAAAAGGACTTCAAGGTCCTTGAGTGGCCTAGCCAGTCACCAGATCTTAACCCCATAGAAAATCATCTTCGGAGGGAGTTGAAAGTCCGTGTTGCCCAGCAACAGCCCCAAAACATCACTGCTCTAGAGGAGATCTGCACTGAGGAATGGCCCTAAATACCAGCAACAGTGTGTGAAAACCTTGTGAAGACTTACAGAAAACATTTGACCTCTGTCATTGCCAACAAAGGGTATATAACAAAGTATTGAGTTGAACTTTTTTTATTGACCAAATACTTATTTTCCACCATAATTTACCAATAAATTCATAAAACGTCCTACAATGTGATTTTATGGATTTTTTTTCCAATTTAGTCTCTCATAGTTGAAGTGTGCCTATGATGAAAATTACAGGCCTCTCTCATCTTTTTAAGTGGAAGAACTTGCACAATTGGTGGCTGACTAAATACTTTTTGCCCCACTGTATATACACATGAGGTAGGTTCATTAACCTTTCTTTTTACAGGTTCATCTTAATTCTTTTCATTTACTAACTCAAACTTAAATCACATGAAGATATTCTTTTGTGGAAGGGTTTATCTTAAGGATTTTTGGCACTAGCCAGCCCTGTTTGTTACTCTGTTTACAGAGTAATCAACAGGGCTAGTAGTTTATAAATGGATGTTTTCTGTATATTTTTCCAGTAGTCATGTTAAATTCGTTTGCACAATATTATATAACCACTTACAATGAGAAAACAGTTTGGTAACTCCAAGTGACCCAAAAATATCCAATTAAGTTTAGCTTATTAGCAAGAAATATGCATATCTACTTTACATTCAATGAATGTTAACGGCAGCTAGTAAGCTAATGAACGTCAGTCAGTGGATAAATTAATGTAATCTACCCAGCTGGCTTGCACTATATTCATTTAAAACTAGTGCTTATCACAGTTGTGATCATTCCTTGTATGAAATAACGAAGTTGATTATGCCACATTACTGCTGGTTGTATTTAATAGTGATCATAACAAATATGAATAAAACACATTACCAGGTTTCGTTGTGTTGAAAGCACACTTACTGTTTTGGTGCAAAACTAATTCTACAATTAGTGACGTGTTTTGTGGCTTGTACAGAGACAAATACATTCAAATACTTACCAGTTAGCTACAGTAACCAGGGGGCAGGGCTTAACAAAGTATCCAACTCTTTATTTTAAGGTGAGTCTGGCAGACTGATTATGAGATTCATAATACAAGGGCTGATGATCTTCAGTCACTGCATTTAAAACTCCCTCGAATAAATCGGCAAAAGTTCACTCACCTGACGGACTAGTGGTTCTAAAATTAGACTAGCCCGAAATGTAAACAACCCATCTGAGGCGAGCAAGCTTAATGTCCAGCTTGAATGTAGGATTTGTCACACAACCAACCATAGACAATTTCAATAGTCAAACTACAGAGAGTGGACAAAAACAACCTAAAAAGTAGTGAGTTTGCATTTTATTTTCATATTGACTGAAATAGTGCAGTCAAAAGTGCAAAATGAAATGTGGGATTACAATTACATTTTAATTAAGTTAACTATATTCTTCCATATACCTGAAAATCTAGCATGCATTTATTCTGAGCAGTAGAACACTTTATGTTCACAAGATTATTAAAATTAACACCAACACGTGTAGGTAGTTTTTGGAGTCTGGAAATACACACAATCGCTTGAGTCCTGGAGACACCTAGACTTAAGGTCGATTCAAAGGCTGACACATGAGTGGTCAGACAGTCTTTTCTACATGGGCCAAATTCAAATATTTATATAAACAGTTCTGCATATTGTTTGATAGCATTTTGGCTCCTCTTTTGTCAGGATGTAAACTGTCTTGTTTAAATTAAGGACTGTAATGTGCTGGTTTTCACTGAAACCTTTCTGGAGCCCTCAATCCCACATGAGGCCATTGTTCTGAAAGGGCTATCCATACATCGGCAGTATCGAACAGCTCTGATCTGGAGCATCTTACGATTAAATGTTGCTATCTACCCGGGAGTTTACATCAGTCATTTTAACAGCTGTGTACATCCCCCCCAAGTCAATGCTGGCGAGGCTTTCTGCAAATCAGACCATTCGTCAATACTGTGGTTCCCTGCTTACAGGCAGAGGCTAAAACAAGAGAAGCCAGTAACAAGATCCATTCAACGATGGACTGACGAATTGGACACTGACTTATGTGACAGTTTCCTCACTACCGACTGGGAAATGTTCCGAGAGGCGTCTGGAGGCAATATCAACGTATACATAGAGTGTGTTAATGTTTTCATTTGCAAATATATCGACGACACCTTACAACGACAAATTAATTTCCTAATCAAAAAACGTGGGTCAACAGTGGTATTTGTGCCATGCTTAAGGCAAGCACAGCAGCATTCACATCTGGCAGCAAGGACAATTATAAGAAATACCGGTATGACCTCAGGAATGCAATGAAAATTGTAAAAAGCCAATACAGCCCAAACATTTTCTACCAGGGCTCCAATACCAGGAACGTGTTGAGTGGTCTGAGATTCATCACTGACTATAAAGGCAATAAAGGTAGTGTGGGGGAAGTGCCGGCTTCTCCCCCAGAGAAACTGAACTTTCTCTATGCTCGCTTTGAGAACATCATCCCATGATCTCGGGAAGGCAATAAATACTGCGAAAGATCAATACAAAGACCAAGTAGAATATCTCTACCAGGACTCCAATACCAGGAACATGTGGAGTGTTCTGAGAACTATCAGACTATAAAGGCAATACAGGCAGTGTGGGGGAAGTGATGGCTTCATTCCCAGAGGAACTGAACTCTTTATTCTTTGAGAACATCATCCATGGCATGGACACTCAAATGGACCAGGATGACTGCCCTTTACAAATGACCAGGGCAGACATTTGCAAATCTGTAAAACGGATTAACACCCACAAGGCTCCTTTACCAGACAACATCCCAGGCCGTGTTCTCAATGTCTGTGCAGACCAGCAGGCTTATGTCTTTACTGATTTCTTCAACCTATCACTACGTCAGTCTGTGGTCCCCACCTGCTTAAAAAAGTCCATCATTGTTCCTGTGCCAAAAAAGCAAATGGTCCTCTGCATGAATGACTACCGCCCTATAACACTCACATTAATCATCATGAAGAGCTTTGAGCAGCTAGTTAAAACTCACATCACGGACTCCGTGCCTGTAACACTTGACCTTCTGCAGTTTGCCTATAGACATAACACATCTACAGAGGTAGCCATTGCTCTGACCCTCCACTCTGCACTCTCTTATCTGGACAAGAGAAACACATATGTGAGAATCCTGTTCATTGACTACAGCTCAGCCTTCAACAACATTGTGCCCCACAAGCTGGCGGTGATGTTTAGGGATCTGGGTCTCAACCCCTTCATGTGTAGATGGATCCTGAACTTCTTGACGGGCAGACACCTGGTGGTGCGGATGGGCAACCCCACCTCCTCCTTACTGACTCTCAGTACTGGCTCCCCCAAGGGCTGTGTGCGCTGAGCCCGCTCATGTACTCTCTCTTCACCCATGACTGCCTGGCAGCCCACGTCTCCAACACCATTGTTAAGATTTCTGACGACACCAACATCATAGGCCTGATCTCTGACAACGAGTCAGCCTATAGAGACGAGGTAAGGTCACTGACTTTGTGGTGTCAGGAAAACAACCTCCAGCTCAATATCAGCAAAATGAAGGAGATGATTGTTGATCACAGGACACAGTGGAGTGGAGACCATGCCCTGATAAACAGACGGTGAGTGGAGCAAGATGCTCCATTTACATGTCCATGTTGGTAGTGTTCTCAATATTTATCACCCATGACCCCGACTTGAAAGGGAAGTAACCAAAGTCACTCTGTCCAATTAAGAATGTTGTCTTGAATGCCTCTTGAATTCGTATCTTGTCTTTTGAAATAGCAAAGCGATCGATCGTAGTTTAATAATCCGTTCTTTCAGGTGTTTTGTCTCCTGGCATTTGTCACAGACCAAATCAATAAAAAAAAAATCTCAACTACTACAAACATCTCTACAAACAACAACAAATGTAACACTTCATGACAGTGTCCTTATGGATCTATGTCTCCATCTCAGGCCTTACACTACACAGAAAACATGTTTAAAAGTATAAATTCCACTAAATCTTCGGATGAGTAAAACCTGTATTCTAAAATTATTAATTGTTTAAACTGGTAACAGAAATAATAAAAAAAACTGGTACCCTACCAAACAATTTAATAAAAACCGCAGCAGCAAGTGGCCCTGTCCCAACATTTTGGAAACGTGTTTCAGGCATCATATTCAAAATGGGCATGTATTTTTCCAAAAACAATTAACAATTTAAGTTTAAATATTTGATATGTTGTTTTTGTACTATTTTCAGTTAAATATTGGGATCAATTATTTGCACATCAGCCCTACAGCGTCTTATACTGTCCTTAGAGATATTTAGTGCCAATACCTTAAAAAATGAAGATGTATTTTAGTCTGATTGTCTTATGCAGCCATTGTATTGGACTATTGTATAAACCATACTTACATTTTTGCATAGGCTGAATATCTTTTCTTTGTTTTAGCTAATGTCAATGGGTTTGTTACCGCTAACTTTTATTTTGGGGACTTGAGCTTCATAACCATTTGATTGTGCATACCTGTATGAGTGTCTACCTAGCAACTGACCTTAAAGCTAGTCACAGAAAATAGTCAACAAAATTTACTGCAGGATTTCTTTTTAATCAATCTAATATTTAATTTTAGTTTAGCCACACATGACACGAGGGAATTTAATTTGATTTAGAAATAATTCTGGAATTTGTGGAACTCTACATTATAATTTCAGTTGAACAAAATGGAGCTTTCAGGAAGACAGAACTCAACCAGAATTAAATGTGTGTATTTCTCCCTAAGCCTGGTAAAAAAAATGACTGACTGCATCAATATACACACAATTATCATTCCACACAGGTCATGGCCTTAAAAACATCATGCACCATAAACACATTGCCTTCTCCAATCTTGGCTTTCCTCTTCTATGATCCACTCTCATTTCCTTTTGTTTTTCCCACTTCCTCCCCTGATTGCTGTATGAGGACCCTTCTTCCTCAGCCCATGAGGTTAACTGTCCTCAAATCCTGAAGAAAAACATCAGCCACTAATAAAATCTCATGCTCAGCTCACCTGATCTGTCAATCTATTTTCTACCTCAGTGCTAGTTTTGTAATCCCCAACCCCTTAATCCCCAACCTGTGGACCAGATCTAGAAGGTTTTCAGTGTATATACACAGGCGTGTGTGTGTTGGGATGACAACCACTCACAGGAGATGAGTTAAGAAGTGAATGAGGATGAGATGGGGAGTAGATAGAGAAGAGGAACATGGCCCTTACACACCACTGGTTTACAAGATGAGTTCCCTCATAATCCGTACATCCCTTGACCACAAACCTATCAAGGTGTTGTCGCATGCACTCTCTAATTATGAAAAAGCATGTATACACTACCACCTGAATTATTTTGGCTGTGAACATTCACACATTTGCGCAAACACACATGCAAAATTGGGAGTGCATTCCATATCTTTTCATCATGTTTGAGCTAGCTGTCTCAGTCATACAGAACTGCCTTTTCCAAGTTGAAATCCTGTTTTAGATTTATCCTCTAGCCTCAAACTAGGTTGGTGGTATGCAGGGGGTGTGGGAACATTCTACCAGTGAATTAACCAAGCTAACATCAGAAGTGCTTTTGTGGATGTTTCTTATCTCAACCAACAGCTGCGCCACCAACAATATTGATGTGTGTTTGAGCAGTTTTTGAACTGCAGCTGAAGCAAGAGAGAAAGACAGATGGCTATACATTGCTCTAAATGCATCCTTCATGTTCTGCTTCCACACAAACACAAGTTTATGAATAAAGCTGAAAAAGATTGACAATCACTTGCTTCAGGTGAATGGAATGGGTATTTGTGTACAGTATATATCCGGTATGGATGTTAGGATTCTCTTCTACCACAGTGTTGTCTATCTGCCGCTAAGCAAGGTTCTTCCTTCGGGAACAATTAAGAATGATTGAAAGATTGAGGCATCGATTGATGAGTGTAAGAGATACTTCCCTGTTATGGCAATTCTTTCACCCCTGTGCCAGTGTATCACAAGCAATCTGTCTATTACAGCATCTCCACTTCTCCACCCTGTGCACTTTTTTGTCACTCTGTCACCCTCCTGCACAGACTTGTCAAGTATGCTGGAAGGTACCAATGGGCACACACACATACGCACATAGATTTGCACTTACAGAAATAGATCATGTCTGGTCGTGAACTGAATAAATCCACCATTCTGTCTTAAAAATGTCTAATTATACAAGTATCATTCACAATGAGATCTTGTCAGTTAATGAGACCACAGAAAATAACTTACTGCTATTACATGTAGCCAGTGCACTCAGAATCAAGGTTTGCTGTGCCCAATATTAGAAGATAGATGGCAATGTGCCAGTTGGGGCTAATAAATAGGGGTTTGATAGGTGTTTGTGTCAGACCGGGTCTCATGCGGCCTGTGAGGTGGATGTCACTTCTCTGTGACTCCACAGGAAAGGACAAAACAAGGTGTGTTGTGCTGAAGAGTTACTCAGTTCAGCTCCTTTCTTTACCCCCAGGCAGAGTTGTACTAAGCCAGCTAGGTCTAAGGATTTTGTTTGTCGGGTTTGCAAGAGAGCGGAAGCGATAGAAACATATCAGAAGTGGGGGTTTGTGTGTACGTGTGTAAGAGAAAGAGAAATGAGAGTGTGTGTGAGAATGCAGTGTGTTTGTGTGTTTTACACAGTCTTTCCAATTGAAGTGATTGGCGTCACTAAGCTGCTTTGTGTTGTCTTGCCACCTGCTCCGGCAACAGAAGTGAAGTGGAACGGAATCACGCCTAAGGGGACACAAGCAGAGTCCCCGTTCTCGTCATACTCACAGACACATATACACACACACAGTCACACATTCAAGAAGAACACAGGAACAAAACGTTGTGACTATATGTAAGCACAGAGCAAAATAAAAAAAAATGATATACTGTTCATGGAGGGGAGAGGTGGCAGAGGAGTTGGTAGAAAAGGAATGCAGCTTGTGGTTGATTTTTCTTACTAAACTGTTAAACACGTAAACACGTGTACCCTCATGCACACAAACTGCTGTTTCACACATTTCTCTTCCGAAACTATATTGGACACTAACATGCACAAACGAACCCTGCTGTTTCAACGCACTAATATGTTTGTGAATGTGTGTGTTTTCAACCCCAAACATCATGTGTTCACTGCAGGGCAGCAAGCATGTACCTCTCCATAGCTCTGCCACCTGCTACCAGCTTGTTCTCACTGCCCGGGGTCACACACACACACGCACACACCCAGAGTGAGTAGGGGAGGGTTATAACGTACTCTTGAGAAGGTGGATGTCTTTTTAAAAAGGAGCGGTCTCTTTACTCGCCGGCTCTGGCCATACGGGCTGCCGCCTTGTGTTTCTCTTTTTTTGCTCAATCTGTCTTGGTACCAGGGATGTAAGAAAGCGGGAGGGGCAAACTTGTCTGCCCGGTCTTTAACATCTGCTCTAGGCCTGTTTCTTCACCGCTGACATCTTTTCTGAGCATGTGCTCACAACAAACACTTCTGCTGTGCTCTCGTTTGTTGTCGTTCATCCAGTGGTAAATGTGTTGTGGATGTCTATGTATGTACGGCATGGTTTGAGTGTGTGTGTCCGTTTTGCCAGAATGCTGTTCAGAATGCTGCCATTGTCAAGGACTTTCTCACCTTAACTATTGGTTAGCAATCTTGGTGCCTTGGATACCATGGTTTGTTCTTACACACACACATTTTACACCAAGATGGCGTCGTTGTGCATGGCTGCCGTTTTTCATGCTCCCAATCAATTGTTTTATTTTTGTTACTATTGTTGTGTAATTTTGCCACATTCGCAACAACATTTTTTACCTATAACAGACAATCACTATTGGATATTAGAACTGCACTGGAATCATCTTTTTTGTCCAGAACATAGAGTTCAGCGAATAACACGGGATAATCTTTGTGCTTACCTGAGCATACACCTGGAAAACGACACCAGCTAATGAAGCGGGGTGGAGTTTTGGTCCGACTGAGAGGAGTGGGGAAACTGTGCTCTTCTCCCAAGTATTCCCTTAGCGAACGTCCAGTCACTAGACAGCAAGCTGTATGAACTTAGGAGGAGGCTAGCTTTCCAGCGGGACATTAAGAACTGTAACATACTTTTTCACTGAAACATGGCTGGAGCCCCCAATACCAGATGTGGCCATTGATCCGAAAAGACTATCTATTCATCGGGAGGATCGAACCGCAGTCCGATAAAAGACGGCTGGGTGGTGTGTGTCCTTCATGGTAAACAATATTTGGTGTCTGGATGTGGACTGTATCTCTTCTGGATGCACTACTGATCTGGAGCATCTTATGATTAAATGTCACCCTTACTATCTACCCCCAGAGTTTACATCTGTCATTTTAACAGCTGTGTATATCCCCCTCAAAGCCAATGCTGGGGCTGCGCTTGAGTGTTTACATCCGGAGTCTGCCTTTAATGTTGCTGGCAATTTTAACAACGCCAATCTGAAGAAAGTCCTACTGAGTTGCCTTTTTGGATACCATGATTTGAGTTTCTAATAATTTTTTTTTAAACATTGCAAAAATCCAACTTTCTATCAAAAAAGTATGTAGAAAAACGAATCCATGCTTTTGTTACATGAAGTTTAGATTACTGCAATGCTCTTTTTTCTGGTTACCCTAATAAATCAATAAACTTCAAATAGTGCTGCACATGGCTGCTAGAATCCTAACTAGAACAAACATTTTTTAACACATTACTCCAGTACACATTACTCTTTACATGGGCTGCCTGTTAGGTTTAGGGCTGATGTTAAAGATTTATTGTTAACCCATAAATCAATACATGGACTTCCTCCTACTTATCTCGCTGAAATGATCCAGCCATACATACCTGCACGTAACCGTAAATCACAAGATGCAGGCCTTTTAACTGTACCTAAAATTTCTAAACAAACAGCTGGAGGCAGGGCCTTCTCTCATAGAGCTCCACTACTTTGGAATGATTTGCAGACTATAAATGCAGACTCAGTGCAAACCTTCAAGCTTCTACTAAAGACTAATCTCCTCAGCCTGGTCTATGATTTAGTGTAGTCTGGCCCAGGGGTGTGAAGGTGACCAGAAAGGCCTGATACTGTCCACCATTGCTGTCTTGCCAGGTGGGCTCTCATCACCACTGGGATGCCCTACCTCCAATGCCATTCGGGGGCGGAGTCACTGGCTTTTTGTACTCTGCTGGCAATACTCGGCCCTCATTCAGGATGATTGTGGTTGGTGGGTGTCCCTTTGGTTGATGTTTGGCAATGTGGGTGGATTGATTTCCTGCCACAGTGTCACCCAACCCCCCTGTCTCCAACCCAAGGTCTTACGCTGCTATATTATTGTGCTTGGGGAGTAGAGTCAAAATGTTCCCTGTCTTCTGTCGTTTTAAACTTAGGACATGAGGTATTGAACCACACCTGCGGATTACCAGGCTTGACCCGTTGCGGTCCCTGTCCAAAGTACTCCTGGTTGTGTTGCAGATCAAGACGATACCTGACGATTTCAGCTACCACTCTGCTGTCCCATCTGGTCATGCTTCCGATCTGCACTAGGTTTAAATAGACTCTGGGCTTAGCCCACATGCATCGATTAACTATTACAATTTGGACAATAATATGTTCACTTGGCACAGCCAGAAGAGGACTGGTCACTCCTCGCAGCCTGGTTCCTCTCTAGGTTTCTTCAAAAATGTTGGCTTTCTTAGGTTTTTTTTCCAGCCACTGAAGTTCAACACTACTGTTGTTTGCTCCCTGGGGTTTAAGGCTGGGTGTTTTTTAAAAGCACATTGTGATAACTACAGATGTACAAAGGGCTTTATCAAATACATTTGATTGATTGATTGACGTTTAAAAAACACAAACTTCCCGATATGCAGGAAAAACACTCTGGATAATGTCTACTCTCTATTTCCTCACAGATATAAGGCCCTCCCCCGTCCTGCCTTCGGTAAAACAGACCACATGTCGATACTGTTGTTCCCAGCTTACAGGCTAAGGCTAAAGTAAGAGAAGCCAGTAACAAGATCCATTCAATGATGGACAGACGAATCGGATGCTGACTTACGTGACTGTTTCCACACCACAGACTGTAGGGGGTGTAGGGTCTTCATTTTCCCTGTTTTCTGTCGGTTTAAACTTATGAGGACATGAGATCTGGACCCACATCTAGGGAGTACCAGGCTTGACTCGTTTGCGGTCCCTGTCCAAAGTCCTCCTGGTTGTGTTGCAGATCAAGACGATACCTGACCATTTCAAGCTGCCACTCTGCTGATCCCCCCTGTCCTTGTCCCTCCGGTTTTGCCTCCAATCTGGACTAGGTTTAAATAGACTCCGGGCTTAGCCCGAATACATTGAACTATTAAAATTTGGACTCTTAAATATGTTCAACCGGCACAACCAGAAGAGGACTGGTCACCCCTTGGAGCCTGTTTCCTCTCTAGGTTTCTTCCTAAATTTGGCCCTCTTAGGGAGTTTTTCTTAGCCACTGAAGTTCATCACTATGGTTGTTTGCTCCCTAGGGTTTAAGGACAGGTGTTTTGTGAAAGCACTTTGTGACAACTGCTGATGTAAAAAGGGCTTTATAAAATAAATTTGATTGATTGAGACTGGAAAATGTTCTGAGAGGCATCTGGAAGCAATATCAATGAATACACAGAGTCTGTGACTGGTTTTATTAGCAAATGTATTGACGACGTTGTACCATTGTACAACTACAAAATCATTTCCTACTCTAAAACCATGGGTCGACAGTGGTATTCATGCCATGCTAAAGGTGCGGACTGTAGCATTCCACTCCGGCAGCATGGGCAATTATAAGAAACCCCAGTATGATCTCGGGAAGGCAATAAATACTGCAAAAGCTCAATACAGAGACCAAGTAGAATATCTCTACCAGGGCTCAAATACCAGGAACATGTGGAGTGTTCTGAGAACTATCAGACTATAAAGGCAATACAGGCAGCGTGGGGGAAGTGATAGCTTCACTCCCAGAGGAACTGAACTCTTTATTCTTGGAGAACATCATCCATGGCATGAATACTCAAATGGCTGTTCTTTCCAAATGACCAGGTCAGATGTCTGTAAAGCCCTAAAAAGGATTAACACCCACAAGGCTCCTGGACCAGACAAAATCTCAGGCCATGTTCTCATTGTATGTGCTGACCAACTGGCTGATGTATTTACTGATATCTTCAACCTATCGCTACGTCAGTCAGTGGTCCCCATCTGCTTCAAAAAGTCCATCACTGTTCCTGTGCCAAAAAAACAAAGAATCCTCTGCATGAATGACTACTGCCCTGTAGCACTCACACTAATCATCATGATGTGCTTTGAGCGGCTTGTTAAAACACACATCACATACTCCATGCCTGCAACACTTGACCCGCTACAGTTTGCCTACAGACATAACAGATCCACAGAGGATGCCATCACTCTGACCCTCCACTCTGCCCTCTCTCATCTGGACAAAAGGAACACATGTGAGAATGCCATTTACAGAATACAGCTCAGCCTTCAAAACCATAGTGCCCGACCACCTGCAGTAAAGATCAGGAACCTGGGTCTCGACCCCACTATGTGCAGATGGATCCTAAACTTCCTGACGGGCAGACCCCAGGTGGTGTGGATGGGCAACGCTACCTCCTCAGTGACTCTCAGTACCAGGGCTGTGTGCTAAGCCCACTACTGTACTCTCTCTTCACTCATGACTGCCTGGCAAATCACATCTCCAACACTATCGTTAAGTTTGCTGACGACACCACCACCATCATAGGCCTGATCTCTGACAACGACGAGTCAGTCTATAAAGATGAGGTAAGGTCACTGGTGTCAGAATAACATCCTCCAGCTCAATATCAGCAAAACGAAGTAGATGATTATTGATCACTGGAAGCAGTGGAGGGGAGACTATGCCCCCAAACTTATCAATGGGTCTGCAGTAGAGATCCAGAGCTAGGAAACGGCTCTTCCTACGCCGATTAAGCAGAATTGGCATGGATTCCAGGATACTCATCATCTTCTACAAATGCACTATCAAGAGTATCCTGGCCGGTTCTGTCACCGCCTGGTATGGCAGCTGAGTAGGAAAACAAAGAATTTTATTGCAAATGACAAATAAACCTTTGGACTTGCACACACCAAGCTAAATGTAATAACACGAGTCTGGTGCCTTTTTTTCTAATAGTTTCTGTTTATATATGGTCTTATACATTTTCAGACACAACAGCCTTGTCATCATGGTAACTACTGAGTTGAAACAGCTTTGCACGTAGATGAACATTCTGCTGTCAGAGGAGCCTGGTTTGACACTGTTGGCAATGCTTTCCGGTTGGTTTACAAAATACAGCAGATGTTTTTGTTTTAGCAGGAGGCCATGGGTATGTGCAAATCTTGGGAGCCCATTGACCGCTACATGGAGTTGACCTTGGCTGACAAAGTCTTAAAATACCAGCCTCTTGGGTCATGCCTGAGCAGCCGTGGGTATTGGTGCAAGGCTCTTAAAGCTGGTGTTTCTGGCTCTCAACCATGCTTACAAACCTACTGTGTATGGCCTTTATATGGTAGGCACCGAACAAAGGCAAAGAAACTAGCGAGGTACTGCTCAGTATCTGCTCTGGGCAAGATGGCTGTGTGGAAGAGATACTTACTGTACCCATAAGAGTTAAAATATCAGTGACTTTTAAATCATAGAAATCCTTTCTACTTTAATGTGATTTGAGAATTTTTATTAATAATTTAAATCTGTGCATAGATGTACATAGACATGTGTGCGAAGTATGTAAATGTGCATGCGCGCATTTAAGTGGGACAGGTTTGAGTGTCCGTCTAAAAGCATGTGACGATACTAATGTGTGTACGAGCATGTGTGCATGCATGTATGTCAGCGGTAGGGTGCATACACCGTAGTGACATCTGAAGTGACACATGAAAGTGTGTTTGTCTTCCTGTGTTAGAGCGCCACACTGCTGATCGCTTGCCTGCTCTGAGAAGAGACAAGATATTACCAATTAAATGTAATAACATGACAAGGAAGTCCTAACTTGTTGACTGAGCAGCAAGACTTAGTGAAAGTTCACTTGTCTTTTTCAGTTCTGTCATTTTCAATTCACATCTCTACAGGAACTTTGCACTAAGATCCCTGTAGCTGAATAAGTACATGTTGGTCTGTCCCTCTAAAAGGCTAATTATAAAAGGCCTTTGGGGACAGGAAGGGATGGACAGAGTGAGAGATGAACAGGAAGAAAAAGGAATGGAATTAGAGGGGGAGGCTTAATTCCAGCAGATGCTAACTGACAATCTAGGGTGTAAGACCTTCCAGTTAATGTATCAGCTGTGTGAGGAAAGTCTCTGTGGCGGTGTAGTGTTCATAGACTATGTCTGGAACATGGAAAGTCTCCACTGATTGCTGTGGCTGCAAGTGCTATAGCGGTCACTGCACCAACTAGATTGAAGAAACGAGAGGGAAAAGAGAGTGAGAGAGTGATGGAAGATCTTTTTCAGGTGAACAGTGAATCTCACACTGAGTGGATGTCTCTCATGTGAGAGCGCCGATACATTTTCACATTCAGTCCTAGGACCACTAACTTGCCTAATATAAATTACTTACGTACTGTATAACAGAGTATTTACATGCAGTACTTATGTGTGACTAATCTCAGTCCTGGCACAAAGGTCTGGTGGAACAATGCATCAAACTTGGCGTTCATCGGACAATTAGAATGTTCTTGGCGCAACATTGGTTCAACCGACTATGTCTTCCAAACATCACATCCCCCACATCAAATATTTAAAATGTGTTCATTGTGATAAACTACTATTTATCATCATGCAGTTCCTTCAGATTTGTCAGCATCACATTCTTGATGCAAATCTCACATTCCACCACATCCCAAAGGTGGTCTTTTGGATTGAGATCAGGTGACGGTGGAGGCCATTTGATCAGTGAAATCATTGTCATGTCCAAAAAGCCAGTTTAATATTATGTGAGCTATGTGACATGGCACATAATCCTGCAGTAAGTAGCCATTAGAAGATGGGTATACAGTGGTCATGAAGGGAAGGACATGGTCAGCAACAATACTTCGGTAGGCTCTGGCATTTAAACGATTCTCTGATGGTACCAAGGGGCCCAAAGTGTGCCAAGAAAATATCTCCCCACACCATTACACCACCACTATCAGCCTGAACCTTTGCAGGCAGGATCCATTCTTTCATGTTTTTTACACCAAATTCTGATCCTACCATCTAAATGTTGCAACAAATATCGAGACTCATCAAAGCAACATTTTTCCAACCTTCTATTGACCATGCCATATTCAAAGTCACTTAAATCTCTTTTCTTCCCCATTCTGATGCTTGGCTTGAACTTCAGAAGATCATCTTGACCATGTCTATATGCCTTAATGCATTTAGTTTCTGACCACGTGATTGGCTGATTAGATTAATAAGCAGGTGAAATTGTGTACCTATTGAAATAACTGGTGAGTGTACTTGTAAGTATACATTTAAATGATCCACCATCAGAATATTGTTTATTTCGGATCTATTGATTAGTCTCCAAACTCCCCCGTCTGTCATTTATGGCAGTGGAGCAAGGATTTAAAATAGTATTTGAATCCAGTTCTGGAATGCCATCATGTTTCCTCATGCAGCAGATAGTAGTGGATTACTAAAACCTAACAGAACATGTTATTCTGACAGATGAGGAGACATCTAAAATAAGCGGTTGTCAGTCGACCATATGCCGGTTAATAACTCAAACCTTCCTATGTTGCGGTTTCTTAAAGAGGTCAAAGAGTGAATGAGGACCTTTGTATGGGGTTTATTGAGGTACACTGAAGGAGCCTTTGTGCTTCAAGTTCACCTGTCTTCATCAGTCTAGCCCCGGGCACTGGGTGGGATGCGCTGGCACACATCCCTATACACGGTACTGATGGACACGCACACACACATACACACACACACACGATTGCACACTTACATAGCTACACACATAGAGGCAAGTAAAGTACACATTTGTACACATGCCCTAACATACACACAGAAGTGCAGTCACGCATTCATGCACACAAGCTGAACTGATTATCTTCTGCAGAGTGATGTTCACTCTTAGGATTCCACATCGTAGTAAAAGGGGAAAAGGACTCAATGGCTCCTTTGTGTGTGTGACAAGACAGCCATTCCCTGTTCTTCTGTCACAGATTTATCTCCGTCTAGCACTTTTTAGCCAGCCCTGGAAATATAGCTCCAGACAGAATTACAGTGATGAGTCTGCATTTCACCGCCCTCTACGAAGTAGGGGGATGGTTAGGATGCAAAATAATCAAAATACGCATAATGTAACTTCAAAGGCACACTTAATGATCTTACATGGAAAAGTCTGGTACTGTGGAGAGGCAATGGAGAGGCAGCCTTTCGTTTTTATGCCACCAGCCTTTGGAACAATTAGCCAGGGAACCAGAGGGGTGCCAAAACAGTAGATATTTAACAGAAATCTTATTCAAATTGCATTTTAGCTTTGCCTTTCATTAGAGTGCTTTTATTGTTTAGTCATTCAGATCTTTCAGATAATTTCTATTCATCACATTAATGGTCTAATTATCTTTTTATTGTTTTTATTGAAAATAAATGAATGGTAAAGGTATAGGTTGTTGTAACCTATATTTGGAACCCAAAGGCACAATTATCATACTCTAAATCAAAAAGGGATGTATTTCTGTTTGTCAGGTTAAAAACATATTTTGTATACACAGAATATGTTTGATGATAAAATTATCTGCTTTGTTTTCCCCTACTTGTGGGGATCTAGTTCCAGTTTTTTTTTTTACTGTGGGTGTCTTTTTTTGGATAGAACACTGAATTCCTCATTACTTTCTTCAATCGTCATGAACAAGGTTGAATTTTGCTGGTTTTAATTTTATTTAAGAATAGAACTCAGTGTGTATTTAGTAATGGTTTTCAGATCCTCTTTTCTGAAAATTGCAAAAGGCATCCCACAGAATAAATTCTTGGTCCAGTTCTTTTCACAATGTAAAAATAAGAAAAGTAGGAATTTCTGATCAATGGTCTTCTGTAATATTGTTGAGCAAATGCTTTTGTTAATTTACAGCAAGAACAGTAACTATCTTTTGCATACTAGTGGTAGCTGAAAAGTCTGAATTTAATTTAAATTCAAGTTTGTGATTAAAGCACCAAATGCTGGACAGAGGTAGATGCATGCACACTAATAATTTATAGATATGGAACCAATCCAGATTTGGCCCCTGGGGATGTAGCACCTAAAACTTTATTTTATAAAAAATAAATAAACTACATTTAGCTTCCAGTCAAAATCAATGTACAAAGTTGATCATGCTATCTTTTAAATGCAAATGAGACTAATTCTATAAAGATTAAAAGTCACAGTACCATGTCTAAATGCACCAGCACCCATATGTATATTTCCCATATTGTGGCAATATTTGGATGTCAGATTAACTCTACTGGCAATTTCTCATACTGTGAGTATCAATAAAATAGCAGACTTTGAATCATTGCATAACAAGTGGCAATGTATCAAAATAACCAAATATGCTGAATCTTTCATAGCTCAGTTGGTAAAGCATGGCACTTTCAACTCCAAGAATTTCCATGAAAAGTAGCTCTGGATAACAACTTCTACTAAATGACTTAACGGTAAATATCTGAATATCAAAAAAATCTTCAGATACATCAGATTTGACCACAAAGCACCTTTTGTCAGCCCTTATGGGTTTAATTGCACTGATGACCCATAACATTTTGACTACCTGCCCAATATGTAGTTGGTCCTCCACGTGCCGCCAAAAGAGCCCAGACCTGCCAACACATGGACCCTACAAGGCCCCCGAAGGTGTCCTATGGTATCTGGCACAAGACATTATCAGCATATCCTTTAAGTCCTGTAAGTTGCAAGGTGGAGCTGCTGTGGATCACACTTGTTGGTCAAGCACACCCCGAAGATGCCCAATCGGATTGAGATCTGGAGAATTTGATGGCAAGAGCAACACCTTAAACTCTTCTTCAAACCACTCCCGAACAATGCATGCAGTATGGGTGAAATCCACTGCCATCTGGCAATACCATTGCCATGAAGGAGTGTACTTTGTCTTCAATGATGTTTAGGTAGGTGGCATGTGTCAAATTAATTCCATATAAATGCCCAGACCCTTTCCCAGCAGAACATTGACCAGAGCATCACACTCCCTCTACTGGCTTGTCATCTTGTCCTAGTGCGTCCTGGTGCCATCACGTGCACTGGGAAACGCACATACAGGTGCTGGTCATATAATTAGAATATCATCAAAAAGTTGATATATTTCAGTAATTCCATTCAAAAAGTGAAACTTCTAAAAATATTTTTTTTGTATTGGTCTTAAGTAATATTCAAATTTTCTGAGATACTGATTTGGGGGTTTTCATTAGTTGTCAGTTATAATCAACAAGATTAAAAGGAATGAACACTTTAAATATATCAGTCTGTGTGGAATGACACTATACATTATGCAAGTTTCACATTTTGAATGGAATTACTGAAATTGTCAGGACAGCGGGTAAGGATCCAAGTGTGGACTGGGGAAGTGAGGGAGAGAGAGGGAGAGGAGTCGGGGACGGGCAGTGAGACGTCTCAGGTAATGAGGACGAAGGCACCGGTAAGCAGAAGGCAGAGTAGACAAAGGCAGGCAGGAGGTCGGTACACGTTCGGGCGGCAGAAGTACAGTCAGGGAGCGGGCAGAGCAATCGGGGACAGGCAGGAGATCAGAAGCACAGGCAGGACGTAGTCAGAATAGTCGAGGAACGGGCGAACGGTCGGTACACAGGAATACGGAGAGAGCGTTTGGAGATTGCGAGATGTGGCATGCGAGCATGAACCATTGATCTGGCAGGGAAGAAGTGGCAGGGAGTTGTACTTGTATTGCGTGGTGACGAGGTGAGTGGAGACAGGTGCGTGAGTGGTGATTGGTGACAGGTGTGAGAACAGGTGGTGACTCAGGAGCGCGGGCGCCTGCCTGGGCGTGCTCGCGCAGGCGGGGACGTGACAGAAATAAATCAACTTTGATATTCTAATTATATGACCAGCACCTGTACACGGCCTGTAAAAGCCTGCAACTATCATTGTGCGGGTTTGTACAGGTATTGATTTCTTATCACACTGCAGTGTCATGTCAAGACACCATGGCATGGGGACATAAGATGGCAAATGCCAACCAAAAACATTCCATTAATAGGCAGTTTTGACTACCCTGGTCATATCAGCAACAACCTATGCATAATCCAAATGCTGCTCTGTTTTGTTATTTCCAATACCTTTTCAGTAACAAACCCCTTGCTAGTGTTTTGTCTATAAACATGAAGAGGTACTGTATAATATAAAGCAGCATTAAGGAGTCACCCAAAAAGATCTGTGGCAGTGGGGATGTAGGTTTTTTTCTTGCCTATACTGCCAGATTAGCAACATCATTTTCTTGTAGTAGATCTACTTGCATTAACCAATTTCTAAGAATTGAAATTAATAGAATATTTGTAAAAGATATGCTGCTGACCAGCAGATATTCCTCTATGCAACACCACTGGTCTATAGACCTTAGTTTGGGAAAGCTTGGTCAAATTACCTCAATCATCAAAAATATATACGAATCAGCAAGTATTTTTTTGGTAGTTTATTGAGGTTAGCTGGCAAAATAATTCATCAGGTTTTGTCATCTTGTATTGTCATTGTTGAGTGTCATTCAGAGTCAGAGTTTAAGATTAGTCAAATGTGGGTCCTTAGTGTATGAAAAAGGGAGTGACACATTAGCTAACCCAAAATAAGATTGGTCAGAATCCGACTGCCATAAAAGCTCTGACATATAATCAACAATTGCGTGATTGTACTCATTTTTATAATGTACTTGCTTCTAAGAAGAAAAGTGACACTGTCCACTATGGCCCGAGGTGGCAGGACCAGCGCTAATGAGGAAGAGGTATAAAGATCGAGCGGGAAATGCCAGAAACAACTGTCATGAAAGGCAGGAAAATGGACAGCAGGGATCAGTGAATCAGGGGAGGGAAGGAGAAAGTGATTTAAAGAGAAAGAGGATTAACATTACCTCATTCTGAGGCACATCTTCAGGTGGAAGATTTATTTCAGTTTGAAGCAAACATGGCGGGTCCTCTACATTGTTTTGTTTCAACTGAGGGGGCTAAAGAAGAAAATCCTTAATTATTTCTTAGGCACTCTGTGCCTTTACAGGATGCCAAAACACCCTAAAAAACCATAGCTCCCATACCTCATTCATAAAAAAAGGAAAGGGAGAACAGGATAAAACTGTTCCGCCACCACAACCACTTGTCGTCGGAACACAGCCAACTCTCAAGAACAAGAGACTTCAGGTTGACTAAACAAATTGGTGGGGCAATAAGCCAAGTTTGCTGAAGCATGCGAGCACAAACACAAGAAGCATCTCACACACACGCACACTAGTTCAAGGCTGCAGTATCCCCTGTAACGGTTTCCTTTCACAAAGAGCAGAACAGAGGGAAAACCCAAATACACAAGGTACACAATTCCTTTATTCCAGTCCCTACTGTGTATTTCAGAGTGATTAGGGAGGGATTGAATTGATAACTGCTGTGTTGCATCGGAGATGTACGAACGCTTGCGTTAGTACAGGTGCTTGGTTTGAAGGCACAGCAGGGAGTTCTGTCGCCATATTAATGAATATACATCATACACATGTTTACATTAGAGAAAACAAAGCAGCAAGAAGTGCTATGTAAATGAACTTGCTAAGAAATAAAACACATAAAAACTGAGATAGCACAAATGCCAGATTGGTCATATTTCCTATTTCTGTAACCCCCGCCCACCCCCCTCCAGTGCTGCACAGATCTGTGAGTCAACACACACATACACACACACAAACCCACTGGTCATCCAGTTTCCTTGGAAACCGTGCAAGCTGAGAGGAAAATCAACGCGCTTTAGCATCGCAGATGCAGGGAGAATTTCAATGCCAGGAGGTTGGATTTGTGGAGGCACAAGCAGTCCCATCCATCGAACGAAAAGCATCAGGAGACAACCTCTCACACTTAACCCTTTACACAGAATGTGACATAGTCCCCCATCATAGTCAGCACCTGCTCCCTTTTAAGTTTTGAGAGGTGTAAGGCCAAAGAAGTCTAGCTGTTGGAATGCACCATAATTATTCAGTTTGACATGAAATAACAGGCAACAACATGGAATATACACAGAGACGTGTTGACTTGGCTGAAGGAAAGAGGGGTGGCTGCTGGAAGGCAAGGTGTGAATCTTTCCAGCCATATGTATGCCATTTTACTATGAAAAAGTTGAGGATGTAGTGACTGAACATATCGGATTCCAATTTTAAAAAATTAAACAACACAAAAACAGAAGCAAAAATCAGAATTGTTAAGGTTAGTATTTTATCAAATGTAAAGTATGAAATATAAGAATATAGTTGGTTATTATTATTATAGCAGATATTGCATAGTATGCATCATACATATCTATGTTATTGCATTTCATGTTAAAAAGTTAAATAAAGTTAAAATGTAAACTGGGGAAAGGGAAAAAAAACCTTAGCTACAGTAAGTGCAGTGGTGTACCTAATGAAAAAATACAATTTTTTTAACACCCTGTCAACTCAAGCCCATGTAGGCCATAATGGATTTTAACATGCTACATGGAATGTTAATGAGTGTCAACAAAGAATGATGTCAATGAAAATGGAATACTGTACCATTAGCATTCATTTCCCATTCACAGTTTTAAAATTAATTTGGCCAGGCCCAAAAGTCCACAGCTCAAAATCATTGCCCACGGAATGCACAGAGATGGTGATAACATTTGCAACATTTTATTTAAATAAAACTGTATTTAGTCATAAAAAATGGTGTACAGAATGTATCGCAAAGAACAATGTTTTGCTAACAAATGAGTGAAACAAAAACAGATTTTTTTTTTAATGTATTGTCAACATGGGGAACCTGCAGCTTTAAACAGCTTAACTTACAAGAAACATGAAACAATGACCCAGACAGCAAATGATGAACAGTGATAAATATCAAATGAAGCGAAGCATGACAATAACTGTACTGTATTCCAATTTGGTGTGTGTATGGGTGTGTGTCACACATGCATTGGTTTTTAGAGAATATTGTGGGTAAATGCAGGTGTCTCTAACAAAGCCAACTGAGTGGCTCAGTTATTTATAGAAAATGAATATGTGCCATTTGAATGCAAATCGCACACAGGGAGTATAACAAAAAAATAAAAAAAATAGTTTGCTATTCACATATGTACAACTTACATATTACTACTTCATATGATTGCCTCCAAAATCCTAAGAAAAAGGCATTGAGCAATCTTGTTTTTGGTATATTTCTCCCAAAGACACTACTATAAAACACAATCAACATCCGCCAACTCTTCTTCTGTTCAGACCCTATCATTTCACAGTAGATGTGATATTATTCACAGCTTGCCGAAGCCTTGAGTCCATTACTCATAAATGTGCCATACAAAAGCTCCTAATATAGAAAGCTCATTATGAGCATGCATTTTACAACCCCACATATGTACATTAAATAAAGCAAGGCACTCTGTGTTCAGGTCACCGGAGCCGGAATAACCTACTATTAATGAGTACAAACATTTTCTTAAGTTGAAATGAATGAGAAGGAATAATTAAAGTAATTATTCAATGGCCTGACAGGATGCACAGCAGCAGGTTTCAAAATAACACAAGGGGTCTGAAAGTATCTTCCCTTGTCTCTAAGTGTGCTTTTCTTTTTACTTAGTTTTTCTTTGCCCCTTTCAATATTTTTCTCTTTGTCTTTCTACTTATTTTTGAAGATTATTTTCCACTAGTAGCCAAAAAATACAAAAAAATGTTTGAGGAATTAATATTTGATCCCTGTCACATTCAAAATAAAAACCCCATAAAACCAAATGATTTCTCTAAACACAGTATGTGGAGTAACTGTCAAAGGGACAGTGTAGGTCCAACCAACCAACCAAAGGATGGTTCTTGCAATAAAATTTTACAAAAATACATAAACTCCTTCATTTAAAAGTCCCCAAAAGGTGTGATAAAATATTTATGCATTAGGTTAAAAGTGTTGTGAGTCCATTTTAAGGTGAGAAAGAAAAATGGAATGGCAAACATGAACATAAAAAAAACCAATACAAATTAAAACGGGAGATGAAATGGTTTGCCGTGACAGATCAGTGCAGCTTTGGCAGCCGATCTCTGTATCAAGTCCCATGTCTACCAAACCTTGTTGGTCCACATAATGTTCCTGTTGTACCCTGCCGTGTTTACGATGTAGTCGCCTACCTGTTTGCTGCTGTATTTTGGCGGGTTGGCCTTGTAGCTGTAATCCGAGTAATGATCAGAGCCTGTTGAGTTGTTGTCACCTGTGCCCACAAAGGTGTTGGTGGCAGGCAGGTCCTGAACAGCTTGATGCTTCTTGGAGGCAGAGGGAGACTGCGGCTGCAGCTGGATGGATGGTAGTGGGGAGTTAGAGCGGTAGTGTCTGCCCAGGTCAGGGCTGCCTGGGGGGTAGTTCAGAGGCAAGTGGATACGGGGACTGTCATTAACACTATCATTTATGAGGTTGAATTTAAGACCCTTCTGGAGGCTGGCCTCCTCATCCTCCTCCAGTGGCTTGGCAGGTTTGGGCACCTTCCCCTTTTTGCCCTTTTTGCCTTTGCCATTCTTAGGTCCTGCTTTGGGAGCATACAGATCCTTGCTCTCCTTCTTACCCGCCTGGTATCCACTCTTGGTGTCCTTCTGCAGGCGGTGTCGGATCACCACCACCACCACGATGACTAAGATAACTCCAGCAATGCCTGCCAGGCTGCCGTAAAGGATGTTGCTGCGCTGGGCCAGTGCGTAATTGGGGTCTCCGGCAATATCTCTATCCAGAGGGGTGTAGAGGCTGTGGCCGACCAGGGACTCTATCAGGGTGATGTTTCCGATGGTCTCGTTGACGAAGATGTGGACCAAGGCGGTGGTGTGGCGTGGGGGCTTGCCTTTGTCATTCACCTTTACCACCAGTCGGTGGAGCCCATTGTGCTTGCCGGTGAACTCCTGGGCCAGGGAAATTTCCCCATTGCTTGGCGAGATATGAAAAAGGCCATAGGGATTTCCACCAGTGATGCTAAAGACCAGCTCAGCATTGGGTCCACTGTCAATATCCTCTGCCTTTACTACTTCAACAGTGGTGTCCGGAGTGGTAAGAGGTGGGAGGTATTTGTATGAGGAGTTTGAGGGCTTGGTGACATAGGGGGCGTTATCATTCTCATCTAAGACATTGATGGTCACTCCAACATAGGAGGATCTGGGTGGGTCACCTGCATCCACAGCCTTGAGACGGAAGGTGTAGGTGCTCTCCCTCTCACGGTCAAAGGAAATGCTTGAGAGGATAGTGCCTGTGCCATTCTGGATGACAAACTTGCCATTGTCTGGCTCCACCGAGAGCTGCACTCTAGCATTCTCACCTTTGTCAGCGTCGATTACTGTCACCATGCCAACAGGGCTGAGTGGAGGCATGTTCTCCAAAACAGAGAAGCTGTAGCCACTCAACATGAACTTGGGGTCATTGTCATTACGGTCCAGAACCTTAATAACCACAGTGGCCGTCCCTTTCAGGCTAGGCACGCCCTTATCGGCTGCCGCCACAAGGAACTCATATCGTTCCTCATGCTCACGGTCCAAAGTGTTTCTCACACGTACCTCTCCTGTTTTTGAGTCAATCTCAAACAGGCCCTTAGTGGCCGAGTCCATTACGACGCTGTAGGTCAGCTCTGCGTTAGAGCCACTATCTGCATCCGTGGCCACCACATCCAGGACCCTATCGCCTGGCTGGTTTTCCTCCGCAAACTCCACCTCAAATAGGGTAGGGGAGAAGACAGGCGCATTGTCATTCATGTCCATAACTTGCACCTTCAGGGAGTTGGTGCTGGACAGAGCAGGGTTGCCTGAATCCACGGCAACTATTTCAATCTTGTAGTCTTTAATATGCTCATAGTCCAGCAGGGTCGTTGTTTGCAGGAAGTACTTCCTCTTGCGATCGTTGGCTGACTCACTGGCGGGCCGCAGCTGGAAGGGAACATCTCCAGCCACCACGCAGGTAACCACAGCATTCTCCCCTTCATCACGGTCTGACACCTGCACCAGCGCCACAGGAGTACCTATAGGCATGTCCTCTGAGATATTGGCCACACCATCTTGGTGGATGACCAGACCAATGCCACGGATCTCAATGGCGGGTGCATTGTCATTCTGGTCCTTGACGTTGAGGATTACCAGGACTTTGGAGCTCTTGGAGTTGGGGCCACGGTCCTTGGCCACTACAAAGAACTTCAGAAAACTCTCCTCCTCACGGTCAACTAGGCCCTTGACATAGATTGTGCCTGTAGTGCGGTCAATGCGCAGCAGCCTCTGGACAGCATCAGATGCCTGGTGCAGGCTGTAATCAATTTCGCTGTTGGGGCCCGTGTCAGCGTCATTTGCTCTAACCTGAGGCGGGACACACACAACAGCAATTAGTTTTTAGCTTGGAGAATCTCCCATATTCAAAATCTTGAACCAATTATTTTCTATGTAAATTGTGTAATTGCCTCTATTTTACATTGGATTAAAACATGGGTTGTAACGATAGCTGATGTTAATGCTTTGTGTAATGCATAATGGACTATCAAAACTAACCGTGCACAACCCAACATAAACATCTAGTGACTGTCACATGGCTCATTGACAACTAATGGCGAAATGACAGAGGGTGTTAATGTCTCTGCCATTATCAAAAGTCACATGTTCCTATAAGGGACATTCTGAGGACATTGAGTGACAATGGATCATTGGCAATGGAATGGCTCAGACCTGCCTAAACCCCATGCCAAAACAGTAATGTCCCCCTACTGAAAACTGACATACGTTATAGTAATAAATACATTAGGATACAAGCCAACGTTGTTACCTATATATGGGGGATGGTCAACTCAATACATTTTGATTCTAATGTGTTTTATCCCTATTTTAATTACAGTATAAATATAGGCAAATGCGAGTTGATGAGTTAATTTGGTATAAATGGACTGGGCTAAAACGTAAGGTGTCATTTTGAATGGAAGCCAATCAACATTTCTGTAAAACTTTCAAAGCCAAACTTCTGATTGGCCCTATTATATTAAACACCACGTACAGTATTTGATACACTGCTGATTTTGCAGGTTTTCCTACTTACAAAGCATGTAGAGGTCTGGAATTTCTATCATAGGTACACTTCAACCTACAGAATCTAAAACAAAAATCCAGAAATGCATATTGTATGATTTTTAAGTAAGTAATTTGCATTTTATTGCATGACATAAGTATTTCATCACCAACCAACCAGTAAGATTTCTGGCTCTCACAGACCTGTCAGTTTTTCTTTAAGAAGCCCTCCTGTTCTCCACTCATTACCTGTATTAACTGCAACTGTTTGAACTTGTTACCTGTATAAAAGACACCTGTCCACACACTCAATCGAACAGACTCCAACCTTTCCACAATGGCCAAGACCAGAGAGCTGTGTAAGGACATCAGGGATACAATTGTAAACCTGCACAAGGCTGGGATGGGCTGCAGGACAATAGGCAAACAGCTGTTGGCGCAATTATTCGAAAATGGAAGAAGTTCAAGATGACGGTCAATCTCCCTCGGTCTGGGGCTCCATGTAAGATCTCACCTCGTGGGGCATTCAATGATCATGAGGAAGGTGAGGGATCAGCCCAGAACTACACGGCAGGACATGGTCAATTACCCGAAGGGTGCTGGGACCACAGTCTCAAAGAAAAACATTAGTAACACAGTACGCCGTCATGGATTAAAATCCTGCAGCTCACGCAAAGGTCCCCCTGCTCAAGCCAGCACATGTCCAGGCCCGTCTGAAGTTTGCCAATGACCATCTGGATGATCCAGAGGAGGAATGGGAGAAGGTTGTGGGCTGATGAGACAAAAATAGAGCTTTTTGGTCAAAAACTCCACTCGCCGTGTTTGGAGGAAGAAGGATGAGCACAACCCCCAACAACCGGACGACTGCACCGTACTGAGGGGAGGATGGATGGGGCCATGTATCGCGAGATCTTGGCCAGCAACCTCCTTCCCTGAATAAGAGTATTGAAAATGGGTTGTGGCTGGGTCTTCCAGCATGACAACGATCTGAAACACACAGCTAGAATAACTAAGGAGTGGCTCGTAAGAAGCATCTCAAGGTCCTGGAGTGGCCTAGCCAGTCTCCAGAACTGAACCCAATAGAAAATCTTTGGAGGGAGCTGAAAGTTCGTATTGGCCAATGACAGCCCTGAAACCTGAAGGATCGGGAGAAGATCTGTATGGAGTGGGCCAAAATCCCTGCTGCAGTGTGTGCAAACCTGGTCAAGAACTACAGGAAACGTATGATGTCTGTAATTGCAAACAAAGGGATTCTGTACCAAATATTAAGTTATGCTTTTCTGATGTATCAAATACTTATGTCATGCAATAGAATACAAATTAATTATTTAAAAATCATACAATGTGATTATCTAGATTTTTGTTTTAGATTCTGTCAATCACAGTTGAAGTGTCCCTATGATAAAAATTACAGACCTCTACATGCTTTGTAAGCAGGAAAACCTGCAAAATCAGCAGTGTATCAAATACTTGTTCTCCCCACTGTATTACATATCACATCCACTTATGGAATCTTTTGAACATGTTTCCTTCTAGAACACACCTTAAACAGCAATGTATCACTTACCCCAAATTATACTCAAATAGAAGCACTCAGCCCACCCATTACTGAGCCATACATGACATAATCTGACTCATTCATATGATTATCCATGGGGCTTATTGCTCTTATTGCTCTATGTGACTCGTTTCATTTCATCCGCCACAGAAACCCTAGAATTAATTTCACTTAACAAGAATTTGGAGAGTGTTTCTTTGAGGAAGCAGACATGCTTGATTGACAAGTCTGACCTGCTCAAGTTGTCAAATGAGAATTTTCTTCAGTGTTCATTTTTCACTGTTCCCAAGAATAGGACCATGGAGGGAGTAAATATTCTTGAACTGCCACTTTGAGAACAACTTGATCACATAGACTAATTGTTGACTAAGAGATTAACAGAATTTATACAAATGCTATGCCTGGACAATTGCTCCTGGAACCCTGCCAGCTGTAAGACATGCCTTATTACCTGTATTTGCACTGAAATCCAATATGCAATTCTGAGAACCTGTCAATAATTTACTACTGTTTTGCAAAGCCAGTGTAAAAGTGCCATAAAGAGGAAGAAGAAAAACCGATTGACTTCAAGAGAATATGATTTGCTTTCATTGTTCCCTTCACCTTAACACTGTAGGTTAGTACATCTGGCAGGCCCCCATGAGAAATAGAAGTTCCTAATGTAAGGGGTGCTCTTATGGCATCAATGTGAGTTAGGTAACAAATTCCTGTCTGACCAGTCCCTCCAGCATATGTAATCTTTGAAGTATAGATTTGGTGTGACTAGTAGTTGAAAAGCTAACCCACAAAGTCTGAGTTTAAAGACAGTTTTCTTTAAAACAAAGTGCATATTATTCTAAATGAAACTACATGTTTATGCTTTTGAATGAAAAACAAAACTGCCCCGAAGAATGAAATAGCAGTTCTTTTGATATGTGCAATGCTCTAACGGAGGGAGAAACAGTGACTGTGTGTTTGCGCACATGCGTACACATGCACATGAGTGTTAGTCAAAGTCATTTTGTAAAAATATAAATATGGAAACTGTATAGTTTGTGTATATGTACTGTAGTCATGTTTGCGTGAAATGTACCTGCAGTACTGAGTGTCCCATAGGGCTGTTCTCAGCCAGATCAGCCTCGTAGTGGCTCCTCTCAAACTTAGGAGCATTGTCGTTCTGGTCGGTGACGGTCACCCTTAACAGGGCGCTGCTGGCACGTGGTGGTGTGCCCCCATCTACCACACGGAGGTTGAGGTCATACGAGTCTTTCTTCTCGCGGTCCAGGTTGCCCATAACGATGAGCTGTGGCAGCTTTTCATCTGTGTCCTCGGCAACCTGTAGGCTGAAGAGTTGGTCAGCGTCGGGCCCAGCACTAAGCGAGTACTCTGCCACGCCATTATGGCCTGAGTCCTTATCGCTGGCCATGGGGATGGGGAATAGTGTCCCAATGTGTGTGTTTTCTGGGATGGTCAGTGTGAGGATGGGTGAGGCAAACTGCGGGGTGTTGTCGTTGACGTCCTGTACCTCAATTCGGCCCTCAATCAACCGTGGTGTCTGGCCCTGCATTAGGTCTGTGATTGACACCTCAAACTCTAAGAAGCACTTGTCACCCTCAAATATGTTACGACAGTCAGGCAAGGTCTCGCGGTCAATTGGGATATCAGTGGTGTAGATGTCGCCAGTCTTGCCATCCACGCGCAGGTAAGGGGCGCCCACTTCTAGCTTGTACAGGTGGCCCGAGTCGGGAAGGCCCTCGTCCGAAGCCAAGCTGCCAATCAATGTGTTGGGTGGCTGCTCCTCAAGCATCCTGTAAAGAATGTCAGTGGGGGCAGTACAACAGCAAACCAGCAGCATGGCGGCAAACAACAGAACGTCACCCCACCTCAGTGCCATCACTCCGCCCAACTGGCAAAGCATCGGTCTGAAGGGAAAAAAAGACAGAAACAAACATGATTAGAAAACACCACACTTATTATGTAAAAAGTTCAGGGGAAAAAAACATTTTAAAGACATTTGACTTTAAATTTAGAGAGGTTCACTTGGGGTTTTATGACAGAACTTACAAACAATTCTGTGGAACACTTATAATCTGTCAGAAAATAACTGTCTTTGACATGCAGTGGGGCAAACAAGTATTTAGTCAGCCACCAATTGTGCAGGTTCTCCCACTTAAAACGATGAGAGAGGCCTGTAATTTTCATCATAGGCACACTTCAACTATGAGAGACTAAATTAGAAAAAAAATCCAGAAAATCACATTGTAGGACGTTTTATGAATTTATTGGTAAATTATGGTGGAAAATAAGTATTTGGTCAATAACAAAAGTTCAACTCAATACTTTGTTATATACCCTTTGTTGGCAATGACAGGGGTCAAATGTTTTCTGTAAGTCTTCACAAGGTTTTCACACACTGTTGCTGGTATTTAGGCCCATTCCTCAGTGCAGATCTCTTCTAGAGCAGTGATGTTTTGGGGCTGTCGCTGGGCAACACGGACTTTCAACTCCCTCTGAAGATTTTCTATGGGGTTAAGATCTGGTGACTGGCTAGGCCACTCAAGGACCTTGAAATCCTTTTTACGAAGCCATTCCTTCGTTGCCCGGGCAGTGTGTTTGGGATCATTGTCATGCTGAAAGACCCAGCCATGTTTCATCTTCAATGCCCTTGCTGATGGAAGGAGGTTTTCACTCAAAATCTCACAATTCATTCGTTCCATTCATTCTTTCCTTTACACGGATCAGTTGTCCTGGTCCCTTTGCAGAAAAACAGCCCCAAAACATGATGTTTCCAACCCCATGCTTCACAGTAGGTATGGTGTTTTGTGGATGCAACTCAGCATTCTTTCTCCGCCAAACAAAACAAGTTGAGTTTTTACCAAAAAGTTATATTTTGGTTTCATCTGACCATATGACATTCTCCCAATCCTCTTCTGGATCATCCAAATGCTCTCTAGCAAACCTCAGACGGGCCTGGACATGTATTGGCTTAAGCAGGGGGACACGTCTGGCACAGCAGGATTTGAGTCCCTGGCGGCGTAGTGTGTTACTGATGGTAGCCTTTGTTACTTTGGTCCCAGCTCTCTCTAGTTCCCCCCATGTGGTTCTGGGATTTTTGCTCACCATTCTTGTGATCATTTTGACCCCACGGGGTGAGATCTTGTGTGGAGCCCCAGATCGAGGGAGATTATCAGTGGTCTTGTATGTCTTCCACTTTCTTATAATTGCTCCCACAGTTGATTTCTTCACTCCAAGCTGCTTACCTATCTATTGCAGATTTAGTCTTCCCAGCCTGGTGCAGGTCTACAATTTTGTTTCTGGAGTCCTTTAACAGCTCTTTGGTCTTGGCCATAGTGGAGTTTGGAGTGTGACTGTTTGTGGTTGTGAACAGGTGGCTTTTATACTGATAACAAGTTCCAACAGGAGCCATTAATACAGATAACGAGGAGGACAGAGGAGCCTCTTAAAGAAGAAGTTACAGGTCTGTGAGACACAGAAATCTTGTTTGTAAGTGACCAAATACCTACTTTACAGAGGAATTTACCAATAATGTGATTCTCAATGTGATTCTCTGGATTTATTTCTCTCATTTTGACTCTCATAGTTGAAGTGTGCCTATGATGAATATTACAGGCCTCTTTCATAGTTTTAAATGGGAGAACCTGCACAATTGGTGGCTGACTAAATACTTTTTTGCCCCACTGTATGTCTCAAAAGACTGAGCAATGTCCTATCGCAGAAACAATCATAACCTATTATCCCAGTAGGTATGTCAATTAATTTGGCCATGTTTACATTATGCTCTATTTCCCGAGATATATCAGCTGCCTGATCTGCACATCTTGAATGTCATTTTGAACCGGAACAACTATTATCTCTGTCGTAACATACACTATACCTAATACAGGTGCATTAAAAAAAAAAAAATCTACTGTGACACCATCAAAAAGTGACACCATCTTATATTCTAGATTCATTACACAAAGTGAAACAGTTCAAGTCGTTTTTGTTTCAATACTGATGATTACGGCTTGGAAATGAAAAAAATCCAGTATCTCAAAATATTAGAATAAAAAATTTATAATACAGAAATGTTGACTTGAGAAGAGCTCTAATCAGCTAAACAGCTTAACTCAAAGCACCTACAAAGGATTCCTAAGTATGTTAATTTATGCACTCAATACTTGGCCAGGGCTTCTTTTGCACAAATTACTGCATCAATGTGTTGTGGCATGGAGGCAATCAGCCTGTGGCACTGCTAAGGTGTTATGGAGGCCCAGGTTGCTTTGATAGCGGCCTTCAGCTGCAAGATGTTGTTGGGTCTGGTGTATCTCATTGGGGTTCTCTATGGGGTTCAGTACAGGCGAGTTGGCTTGCCAATCAAGCACAGTAATATCTTGTGCAGCAAACCAGTTACCAGTCATTTTGACACTGTGGGCAGGTGCCAAGTCCTACTGGAAAAGGAAATCAGCTTCTCCATGAAGCTTGTCAGCAGATGGAAGCATGAAGTGCTCTAAAATCTCCTGGTAGACAACTGCACTGACTCTGGACAGTGGACCAACTGTGGAAACTTCACACTGGACTACAAGCAACTTGGATTCAGTGCCTCCATATTTCCTCCAGACTCCGGGGCCTTGATTTCCAAATGAAATGCAAAATGTACTTTCATGTGGAAAAGACTTTGGACAACAGAGCATCGGTCCAGTATTTTTTTACCTTTTCTCCTTCACCCATGTAAGACGCTTCTGACGTTGTCTCTAGTTCAGCAGAGCCCCAGTCCACTCCTTGTAAATCTCCCCCAAGCCCTTGAATCGGCTTTGCTTGACAATCCTCTCAAGGCTTTCCATGAATATGCTTTGATACAGCATGCTGCAAACAGCCAGCCCTTTCAGCAATGACCTTCTGTGGGTTACCCTCCTTGTGGAGTCAGCGGTCTTCCCCATGATTGTGGTTGTGTGTACTGAAGGCTAAGCGAGTAAATTAGCTGATTAGTGCTCTTAGGTCGACATTTCTGCATTGTAAACAGTTTATTCTAATATTTTGAGATACTAGAATTTCTATTTTTCCATAAGCAGTAAGCCATAATCATCAAGATTGAAACAAAAAAGGCTTGTTTCACTTTATGTGTAATGAGTCTAAAATATATGAAGGGGACACTATTTAATTGAAATATGGGAAAAACTTTTCCATGACATTCAAATGTATTGAGATGTGCCTGTACAAGTTAAATTCCTGCCCTCCTCTATTTGCATTATTGCACGTTTAGTATTTCTCACCTACACATTCAATTGGTAAAATACAGTTACATTTGCCTACTAAATTTTGAAATGTTGCCACTGATTTTGAAAATAGGACTGATCATGCAAAAAACGGTTTTTTATTCAAGGTTAGTGATAATATGAAGCCATTTAATTTCACATAGTTGTTTGGCTCCGTTTTAAATAATAATGATAACAGAACTTTACCAAATGGCCCTGATCAAAAGCTTACATACCCTTGAATACTTGGCCTTGTTACAGACACTGAAGGTGACAAACACCGGTGAAAGTGGCAATTAACTGTGAATTTCCCACACCTGTGGCTTTTTATTAGTGTATTGTCAATAAGTTTGTTAGCTCTCATGTGGATGCACTGAGAAGGCTAGATATTGCGTCATGGGGAGCAGAAAATAACTGCCACTAAAGTAATGGAACTTTACAGAGATGGAAAAGGATATAAAAAGATATCCTAAGCCTTGAAAATGCCAGACAGTACTGTTTAATCACTTATTAATATGTGGACAATTCTGGGATCCTGGGATACCAAGCCGTAGTCAGATAGACCAAGAATGATTTCTGCCACACTGCCAGAAAACTGTTCGGGATACAAAGAAAAACCCACAGGTAACCTTGGGAGAAAAACAGGCTGCTCTGGAAATAAGTATGTGGTTGTTTTATGATACTTGAACAGAAATTGGCTGCATGGTCGAGTTGCTAGATAGAAGCCTTTACTGAGCCAATGCCATAAAAAAGCCTAGTTACAATATGCCCAAAAACACCTTGACACACCTCACAGCTTCTGGTAATTTGAAGTCAAGAGACTTTGAAGTCAAGAGTCAAAAATGCTTTATGGTCACAACCATAAGAGCTATGTTTAGAGAGGGGTCAACAAGGCCTATAGTGAACAGAATACCATCCCCACTATGAAGCATGGTGGAGGCTCACTGATGTTTTTGGGTGTTGTAAGCTATAAAAGCATGGGGACTCTTGTGAAAATTGATGGCAAGATGATTGCAGCATGTTATCAAAAATACTGGCAGACAGATTGCATTCTTCTGCATGAAAGCTGCACATGGGACGCTCTTGACGTTCCAGCACGACAAAGACCCCAAGCACAAGGCCAAGTTGACCCTCCAGTGGTTACAGCAGAAATGGGTGAATGTTCTGGAGTGACCATCACAGTCTCCTGTCCTTAATATCATCGAGCCACTCTGGGGAGATCTCAAACGGACGGTTCATGCAAGACAAAAGACTTTGCATGACCTGGAGGCATTTTGCCAAGACGAATGGGCAGCCATACCATTTGCAAGAATTTGGGGCCTCATAGACATCTATTACATAAGACTGCACCCTGTCATTGTTGCTAAAGGGGGCAATACACAGTATTAAGAACTAAGTGTATGAAGACTTTTGAACAGGTGTATACTCTTGAACAGAGGTCAGTTCATTTCTTTCTTTGTAGACGTGTTTTTTGTATGATTGGGCCATTCTGTTATGACCTAGAGTTGAATGTGAAACCTATAACAAATAAAAGACATGTGTTTTCTCTGCTTGTAAATAACTGTCAATTTTCTGCCCTCTTCTTTTTGCCTTATTGCCATTTCATTGCACATTTGCCTTCATTGCACATCTATACGTTCCACTATATGTATACATATACTTAATACTTTTCTACCCTCCTCTGTTTGCACTTCTGGTTAAATGCTAACTGGCTTTCGTTTTACTTGTACTTTACTAGCACAGTTCAATGACAAAGTTGAATCTGAAAATACAGTTCTATTACTAGTTGTAATATCAATATTGATTTCATCATTCCCTGGGTCACACCTAAGGGTCCTTTGCCAGGTCCAATATTCACTGAAACCTAAGGCCTCTAAGAGAATAACACATGTGTTTAAAGCATTGAATTTAGTCTTCTGCTATCTGTTTTGTCTGTTCTCTGTGGAGGGGGGGGGGGGTCTGTTTGTTTTTAATAATTGTACCTAAACTGTATGCACAGGGCCCAGGTGAAAATGAGACTTTGGTCTCAGTCTGTGTTCCTTGTTGAAATAAAGGTATAATAATAATAAAATTAACAATGCTAAGATAATTCTATCTAGAATTGTATTCTCTCTTGTAATGTAATCAATCAAATACACACCCTACAGACTAAAGGGAGTGCTCAGGATAATTCTCTTGCCGCTGTTACTTACTTCTTCCAGCTTATTCTGGCCTTGGACAAAATCTGCTTTTCTAGGCCTTCCAAACACAGCTTCCCTGTCATATTTGGACTTCTTTCTAAATTAAATGTATGCAACTAAAAGGCAGCAAGCTCATACGGTGCCAAATGTTTTCAGCATTGATGATAAAATATTTCAACCAAAAGCAATTCAAAGTCTTTCACCCTGTTCTTTAATAGATTTCACTTGTATTATTTTCACTCCACCGTGGAAACATTTTACGTGCACAAGAAACAGGCAAAGAAGAACACAGGTCACTAGGGGTTAATCTGTGGCGTTTCACACATCCTTGTTTCTGAAAGGATTTCTTCTTCTCATGCCCCACCCCGACCCCAACCCCATCTTTCTCAGAATTAGTATGGATTTGCATTTTGAAATGAAGGATGCCTTTTTTGCTTTTAGAACCCTTCTCCCCTTATTTCATAGCTTCCATTACATTAGCTTTTTTAATGTCATTTTTGTTATGAAAAATCAGTGTGTGAACGTGCGTGCATACAGAAGCATAACGCCTTGACCTGTGTGCGCAATGGTGAGTACTGTGTCTGTGTTTGCGTACATGTATGTGTGTGTGTCTTAGGGGATCTTTAATGAGCCAAAATAATTGGACAGTGAAAGTGAGCGAGTGAGGGGAGGAAAGAAAGCCAGAGAGAGGCAATGCTTTTGTAATCTTCCACTGGCCACTTCAGCTAATGAACATTAGGAGGAAAAACGGTCCCTGCACCAAACCAGATCACAGCAGGAAGGGGGGAGGGGGTCTGAGTGTGTGACAATTAGCTTCCACGGCCACAGCACCAGATAAAAGGGACATTACTAACCTCCACATTCACAGGGAGAGGGTTAAAATGAATTAGAAGGAAAAAATATACAAAAAATAAAGCACATATATGTTTAATCTATTATGGTAAGGTCATGCTGCTTTGATGTTGCCCTCTGTGCAAATTGTACAGGCCTCTCTAATGTCTGTTCAACATTAGGCCACCCGCTATCTCTCCTCTTTCTCTCTATCATTCATTTACTGCCTCCAACACTAATGAAGCAGAGTTGGGTGGAGATCCGTTGGCCCGGAGAACCTTTCCACTCTACCCCACAGCCTAAACTGATGAGACAGGAGAGCAAAGCCACATAACATTCATGGAGGGCTGAGAGATCAAGCAAAATACTTTGGGCGGGGGTTGTAAACACACTGACAGACAGTTTTATTCACAGCGTGAAGTAAGATGTATTATGATTTTAAAAAATCACACACTCTGCCACACTCACACTTTCACAGAAAAAAAAAAACTAACTCTAAACCATTCATTCATTCATCATCATCTGCTTAACCTGCGCACAGGGTCGTGGGGGCTGGAGCCAATCCCAGCTGACATTGGGCAAAAGGCGGGGTACACTCAGGACAGGCCGCCAGTCCATTGCAGGGCCACACATAGACAAACAACCAGTCACACACACGCACCCACCCCTAAGGACAATGTAGGGTCACCAATCAACCTAGTCTGCATGACCTTTGGACGGTGGGAGGAACCTGGAGCACCCGGAGAGAACCCATGCAGAAACAGAGAGCATGCAAACTCCACAGAGAAAGGTCGGGGCAACCGGGGCTTGAACCCGCAGCCTACTTGCTGTGAGATGACAGTGCTAACCACCCAACTCTAAACCAATAAATTGCATATATTCTACTCAAGCTAATACCAAGCGTCCTACATATACCTAGGCAGGAAATGTGCTAGTGAGGCTAGTAAGGAACAGGGACTACAATCTATGATCAATGGTGAGCGAGAAGGAAACGGTCTAATTCTAATTTGGCTAATGACAGCTCCGATTTTCCCTACTGATGACACCCACACAGACCTAATTATAAAGTGTGGTAGAAAGTGGGTTTGTGTGTGGTAAAACATGGAGGTGCTTTTTGGAAAGATGCAAAATACTTGTCTTGTGGCGGGTCATGCTGCAATTATTTCACAACCCACTGAAGAGGCTGGGTAGAACATTCAGAATTGAATTTTGTGCAGTAAGTAGGGAAAAACAGGCTCTCTAAAACCCCATCCTTTCAACAGACAACAAACCCAATCATGGACCTAGAGAGGTCAGAGTTGGGGATTGATTTAAAAAAGCAGGTGTGAACCGAACCATTTAACACTACCATTCTTAAACAGATATTTATTTATTATACATTTATGCATAATCATATTACAGGATATTATAAGTATGTATATTTAACTGGATTCAATGATAAACGGTGCTAAGACACTGGAACATACGGGTTGCATTCCAAAGGGACTTTGATAGCCCTGGTGAAATGTTGTGTATATTATAGGGAATATGTTTCCATTCGGGACACGGCCTCTGTGTTCCAGGGGGCCTTTGGAAAGGGTCACAGCACAAGGAAACAGGCCTCCAAGGGAGATCCCAACATGTTCATCACATCCTTTCCCACACTCTGAACTAGAGAGAGAGACAGTGAAAGAGAGAGACAGGGAGAGAGAGAGAGAAAAAATGTAGATAGATAGATACATCTTTCAAATTTCTAATGTAAACATGTCTCCTAAGAACAGCCGCATAAATATAAATTGAAATAAAATAAAGGGAGAGAAAATGTTTGTGTGAGTGTGTGTTCATGTTCATACACTACATGTGTATACGCGTACCTCTGTGTCTGAGTGACTAGTGACAATGAGAGGTCTGGCAGAAAGGTAGACATTGTGATGGAAATTTAACACCCTGGTTTCTCTGAGTGGCAGGGGCCTCTAACGACACTGTTTACAAGACACTTTGTGCTTAAGAATGTCAAATCAGCATTTGGCACTTTGCATTGCCTTAACCCTTCCGCTAAACAGTGGATTGAGGGGGCCCTTCGAACAGTATCCAGACATGCGCATGCGGACAAAATAGCACAAATATATTTAAATGACAATAAGTTGTTAGCACAGCTTTCTTTCTTATCTACTAACAATAGGGTTCAGCAGATAGGGGGTTTGATATATGTCAGAGCAGCTTTTAGGCTGGTAAAATAACAATGACTGACTCTCCCCACCTCTTTCAGTAGTGCTGAAGTGCTTGTGAACAAAGTGTGAAACCACCAAAGATTGCACACGAGTGAGCTCTGATGTTGTAGGATGCCACTGAAACTAGTAGCTTTCTAGCTCCTATTCACCGAACCCACTTGATCCTATCAATGTCAACAGAATTGAAACCAATGTACTTCTACATAAAAAGCATTGTGACTTGTGTATTGAACTTTTTATGCTCCACAGCCTTAACTACTTTCATATTACTCTTTCTGCTCCTGCCCCCGATTCTTGTGCCCTACACCTGTGTACCTGTGTACCCACACCGAGGGATGGTAACAGATTTAACAGGCTTATTTCTATTCCGAGGCCTCCCCACTGACGCTGCACACAATTGTCGTATGAAGGTTTTACCACAAATTGTGGCAAATAATTTGTCATCCTAACCCCACCTCATCTCACCCAATAAACACTGCCTCAACCAGACAGCTAGCTGTCAGACCTGGATGTCTCTTATATAAATCCCTTTCATTTGGCACTGTAAAGCAAATTATAAGAAGTATTTGAACAATTTCAAATGGTACTTGAACCCATGTCTGCCAGTAACACTTTCAAATGCATTACAACAAAAGTCAACCTACTACAGTTAAGCCACAATGACAGTGCAGGCAGGTGATTCATTAGAATGGGGACCACATATAAAATGAAATAGCAATACACAAACACTAGGCCAACTGGTTTAGCAAGTTTACGATTGCTACTGCGTCATGGAAACAAGAGGCCAGCAACAGACTTCACTTGAGCCCTCATTGGAATGTGCATCAGGAAGTTGTGTAAGAAACAACAAGACAAACAGCAAACAGACCTGTTTGACATGTCTTTAACCATACTGATTTGGCTGCATCATTACATTTTTGTCATTTAGTACACATACCGCCCTTGTTAGTACATTAATCTTAGAATAATTAGGTGAGACAATCCACAAACCAGTAATAATATTCAAGCATATTTATCTTAAGTAGCTATTAGGCATGTATGTGCTAGATGAAATCATGGTGACAAGAGGCCATTCACGTACTTCTTGAGCCCTCACTGGAATGTGGATCAGGAAGACTCAAAGAAAGTCAAGAATCAAATTACACAGTGACATTATGGACTTTCTGAAGGGCCATAGTTTCAGACGTGCGGGCGTAATGATTGACTTTGAAAGATAACACTGGACAACCTCTTTTGCCCCTCTCTGGTTAATGTTCAATCTCACAGGGCCCTGGTGTGCCAAACCTGTCACAATACCCTTTATTGCACTACACAGGAACCACTTACCAAGAGGCAAACATACAAAATGTTTGCTTATTTTTTTAAGAACTCACTGTTCGCGAGTACACAAACTATTAGTTAAAACCCTAACCTCCCTCCAACAACAATGTATGCCCGTACACACACATATAGACTCAGCTGGGAAAGAATGTTCCAATACAAGACGAGCTTGTGAGAACGGATGTCATGAACAAGTTGGGATATCCCTGGATACCAAGGCTGACTTCCCAATAGCCAGAAAGACATGGTTTTGTTTAAATTATTAGGATTCTTATTAGCCATTACATGTAAAATATTAAAAACATGACAGATTATAGACAAGAAAACCAAAGTGTGTGTGTGTGTGTGTGTGTGTGAATATATTCATAGTGGATATAAAATGTCTACACACCCCTCCAACTGATAAAGAAAAATCGTTTTCACTTTAATGTGACCTTTAACATGAACAATTAAATTGAAAAACAAAATGAAAACTTTGAGGGGGGAAAATAAAAAACTGTGCACACCCTTAAACTAATACTTTGTTGAAGCACAGCCCTCTTGAGATCATCTCTCTCTCAGATGTTCAATTGGTGAAGCCATGCTTTTGTGGATTTCGATGTGTACTTTGGGTCGTTGTCATGCTGAAAGGTGAACTTCCTCTTCATCTTCAGCTTTCTAACGAATGCCTGAAGGTTTTGAGCCATAATTCCCTCCACTCTGACTAAGGCCCTGGTTCAAGCTGAAGAAAAACAGCCCCAAAGCATGATGCTGCCACCACCACACTTCACTGTGGGTATGTTTTTCTTTGGGTGAAGTGCAGTGTTGTTTTTGCGCCCAACAAACCTTTTGGAATTATGGTCAATAAGTTCAACCTTTGTTTCATCAGACCATAACACATTTTCCCACGTTCTTTTGGGAGACTTGTTTTTCTTTGTAAGAAAATGCTTCAGTCTCCCCCAAAATGCTTTACCCCATAGCCCCTTCATATGAAGAATACGGGAGATTGTTGTCAAACAGCCAGCACTTGCCAGCACAAAGCCAGCACTTGCCAGAAATTCCTGCAGCTCCTTTAATGTTGTTGTAGGCCCCTTGAAAGCCTCCCTTATCAGTTTTCTTCTACCGTCTATTCATCCATTTTGGAAGGACATCCAGATCTTGGTAATATGGCTGGGCCATATTTTCTCCACTTGATGATGTCTGTCTTCACTGTGTCCCATGGTATATCTAATGCTTTGGAAATAATTTTCTACTCTTCTCCTGACTGATATCTTTCAACAATGAGATCCCTCTGATGCTTTGGAAGCTCTGTGGACCATGGCTTTTGCACTGAGATGCAACTAAGAAAATTTCTGGAAAATCCTACTAGAACAGTTGAACTTTTGTGATTAATTGGAGTAACTTTAAATAATGGCAGGTGTGTAATGACTTCTATTTAACATGAGTTTGAATGTGATTGCTTTATACTGAACACAGTCACACAAGAGGATGTGCAAACGTATGCAACCAGGTTATTGTAAGGTTTTTCATTTTTCCCCCTCGAAGATTTCAGTTTGTTTTTCAAAGGAATTGTTCACATTTAAAGTGGAAAAGGTTCAGAAATTATTTATTTTGTATAATTCTATTACATCACACAAAACTGGCATTTTACATTGGTGTGTAGACTTATATACATTGTGTATATCATATGTATGGATACACATTCACCACATACATATACACATACACAAGACAACAAGGACAAGGCAATTAAACTAATTTAAAAACTAGTGCACATTTAAGAATATTGTGCACACATCATATATAAATCACATAGTACTGATTCCACAGAATATGACTCTTCTTTTTTATAGACTAGCTTTTCATGTGTTCTAGTTTGAAGTAATCTAACTGCATAAGCACTTTGTCTAAATATATCCCATATATAAATATTATTTGTCTCTATTGTCAACATTGAGCAGTACATTGATCCTCACCTCAATGCAATCATCGAATCCTGGCCTGCTCTACACAAGGAAAATGAGGCAAGTATGGGATTAAATCTAGGCAACTGGGCTGGGTGAAATGGTTATTGAACCAAGTGACAGTACCCAACCTTAAATGGCTCATCCAGCTGGGCAATTGTCTTGCATAATCAGCCTCATTCTCTTTGCCATTCTGGAGACTCCTGGTTCAGGGACTTCTCCCTATGCTGAATGGGTGGTCCCTAACCCCTTTTGCACCGAGGGGATTACTTTAATTATTTTATTCAGCCCTATTGTTTGGCCCCAGATTACTCACTCCCCCTTAATTCACAAACAGGAAAACTGTTGCTAGTTATCTTTTCTGCCAGCCTATGACAGACTACACCCATAAATGAGGCAGTGGGGAGGGGTAGATGGCATCATCCAAAAAGGCACAGCACTGCCGAGCAAGGGCTGGCCACTTAGGGCGAGATGAGACAAAAGTGCACAAATACCCCACTCACTGGTGCTAGCTCGCTCTGACATTGCATGCTAGGAGAATGTACACCCAGATGCAACATATCGGTGTGGCTGCTGGTAAAAACATCTCAAATGCATACACCAAAGCACACTCTTGTGAGTTTAATATAGTTTACCACTCAATAGAAGTTTGTTTTGCTAGCAACACACCAATGTAGTATTTGATGTAAGGAAAAAATGAGAAGCCGTTGTCTGTTCTGCGTTGGCAGAGATACAGTGTGGAAAACTAGTCTACAGGAGCAGGATACTGCATCTATCTCTGGTCTGTGCTTAGGGTCTACCCGCTCCAATTGAATGCACTTTGCAAGTGTACTGCTCTGAGGAGAAAAGAAGGTGTTACCTAGCTTCCACCAGTGACACACACATGCACACATACATCAGAACACTGCAGATTTGTTTGATCTCAATAATTCCAGTCCCGTTGGATTTGGTGAACAACATCTATGCTTTAAACCACAGCTGTCACACACTTCTCCATATGGTTTTATACCATACTGCTTGGACTTTAATTGATCATACACCCCAGATATAACAAATAGGGATTATCCCCCGGATGACAGATGGGACTACACACTACTTTTATACTAAGAAATAAGACCTAGCTTATGCCTATATCCGACATCATGCCATGATCTCCTCAAAAAAACAGATTAATTACAACTGCTATACATAAATGAAATTATTATATATAGCCATATGGTCCAAATACGGTGATGTCACTATGCAGACAAATCCTATTTTACAAAAGATTGACAACTATTTTCATTATGTCCAGGGCAGAGGCTGCAAACTTCATTAGAATTTGAACAAGTGTATATATAAGTGTGACTTCTATGAATCCTGTCGACTCAGATTATTACTTTTAAGCAAAAACATACACAAAATAAACAATAAAGACTGTTTATATCCCTGGTTATTATATGCTTGCCCTGGTCATTTGCTTTTCAAACTGAAACTATGATCCTGACATAGTTTGTGTCATGTGAAATTGTAATGCTAAACCAGTGAGCGGTTTCTGTTGTGGAAAACCTGCCACTAGCCGACAATTGCTCCAAGCGGCAGTAGGCTACACTTCACAACAAACAGTAATGTCAAATAATATGAACTAACAACTAGACTTGCATAATCTGTACATAAATACATATATTTATAAACATACTGTTATTGCCAAATTATCCTGATTTGAATGTACAGGACAGGTTACTAAGACACACAAGGCAGGCTAAAACACTGAAAGAGACACTTTTCAGCCCAGAATCCAGGCGGATGACAATGCCAATTGTGTTGGTAACCAAGCTCATGCAAACCTCCATCAAACAAGCAACCATGTTGGCTGACAAACCAATCATTCTACTGACCTGAGGCTACTTCCATGCATGTAAGAAATGACAATGCAAATTAATGTCCGTAATAGTTTGCTTATAGGCCTCCCATTAAAATTAAGTAAAAACATTGTATTCATTTTTTTCGCAATTTTTTAAGGAAGAGTTAAACAACGTACATTGAAAACCGCATTGCTCGCAACGATTTTTTTTAAAGCTTTGAACTTAACCTGCATGCAAATGATTTCGACAAGAAGCGAAGTTTGCCGTTTTACCAGTTTAACTAAAGATCCGAAATATTTTTGCTACTGGGACCGGCTCTGCACTAGCCAAATGGCATGTAATGGGAAACGTCAAGGTCATGAATGCTTACTAGACAATACTAGTGAAGGTGTAATTTTCTGGTCAGATATAAACACGAAGAACAATATACAGACCATGCTTAATTATATGGGGCGAGGAGAGTAGCCACTGCATATATTAACAATGTGGTGTGCCATCGTGGGCGCAAGCTTCCTATAATCATATCAAAATAGTCCTACGGTAGAGGCAATTCGGAGGTCCATGTTTTATTGTTATGGTTTCCTGTGTTTTCGTATCATCGTCTTGAATAGCAGGTTAGGCAGTTTGCAAAGGGAGAGGCCAGAATGACCGGATTGCTAAATACATGTCACAATCAGGCTGTCGTGATGACAAGGCTACGGCCGCCGCTTTAGAAATGTCTACCAATAGACTAATCGGGTTCATATATTTTTATTAGTTACAAACCATTGCATAGACCAATTTCCAGCTGATACAGTATCTAGGCATCTTGAGTAAAGGCAATTCGTAAGACTCAGCTACAGGTGCTACAAAAGCTTCCAATAAAATACAATTTAATCAGTTTACTTATTTGGAGACAATTGCGATTTCTTGTATTATTATTCATACTACTGGGTATTATCTGCCTCAAAAATATAGGCTATTGTATTGTTAATATCAAATATGTTATACCTATTATTATTACTAATATACATACCTATTATTATAAACATCATACATTTAAGAATGGCCGTCAGTTAGAAAGACTCCATTACGATGAGGTTGAACAAAAAATGAATAGTTATGCAAGAGGAACCGATTAATTTAAAATATTCCTCAATGGAGGGTCTTTATAAACAGCGTGTTACGTTACCTCAGAAAGGAGGTAACCTGGGGCACTTTAGCTAGTAAATGTCGTATGTCATAAACAGAAAGTTAATTTGGACGGAGTAAGTGAACTGTCCCCTCATGAATAAGTGGATACCAGTAATGTTAGAAAACATCTATAGATCTGTAATCCTCAGTGCAAATATTCATACAGTATCAGCCGCCGACACAAGTCCAAGCAAACAAGTGATATGTCGGAATGAAACGGATTGAAATCCCCACATATTTTGGATATTAATTTTGAGCTATCTCGCATTTGCAATTGCAATGTTATCATTCCCACTTAACCATATACTATATTGGACATGGATGACCAGTATTTCTTGCGCGTAAATGGATTGCAGTACACGCTACCCAAGAATAGGATATGACAGCCAGGCAACGGACACAATATTACAATTAAAAGCTGGAAATGAAAAATATTGTATTTAAAATAAATATTGTACTCACATGTGAAGTGTAATATGAGCATGTTAACGCACAAGTTTAGCCTACCTTGGATGGATGCCTATTCCAGCTCCGAGCGCTTCGGTCGGGTTAAAGCTTCGATCTATCTCCGCTCCTGTACGAAGCCACTTCAGAAACTCAATATGCCACGGCAATTAGGAATCCTCAAAAAATGAACAATTCCTCGCGTGATAAAAAAATCCTCTTAATCAGCTGGCAACATATATTCCTTCAAATCCACAGACGGTCTCCGACGTAATAATTCCCTAGCCTATGAATTAGGACAATACTTGTCGACCGAAAACAACTAGGTGACGCGAGGTGCCACCATCAGATTGTTGTCCTTTCCTCTGTTACGGAAAGAAACGAGTATACTGTATAGAACCACGTATAAAGCCGCATCCCGTATTTAGGAATATCTTCACCAGCTGCTACACTAAAATTACAGCATCCTGGATATGTTCCCACAGCAGAGGTTTGCAAAGTGAAATGTAGTGTGGGGAAACCCGATAAAATCACAATTCACTATGTCCAATAGTTGCCAGCGTTTGGTCAGTCATCCGTCGACAGGCTACTCACACAACGAGCTGCCTCGAGATTGTCCGCTCCACGTCTCGCCCAGCGCAGTTGCGTAGTGTGAGAGTAAAGTGGTTTCCAAACGATTGCGCTCTTTGGCTCGCTCTTTCTCACTCTCGCGCGCGCTCAAGCACAGGCCTACATATACAGCAGGAAGGCGGGGCGAAGTCCCGTTTGTGTTTTTATCTTGTCTCATTTGTTCAAATACACAATTCGCCTACAAACAGCAAATTGTACACGTTTCATTTGTTTTGTAGAACTGTAATTAGGACAATTCTGCCTTCCGTCTTGGTCCATATGAACTCCTGCACATTTGACTGGTGAACACTGTTGAAACTATACAGCTGCACTGACACTGAGCATCATTCATTAAAGGCAGTAGAACAATAACATTTAAAGTGAAATAACGGAAGACATATTCCAACCAACTGTTAGTGACATTATATCCGTACGCTGAATAGTGTTGTTGATTAATCGTCTGATGCATTATATACAGCGGCCGTAGTCATGTCAGCTACATCCAATGAAGCACATAGCAAGCAACTATTTATTTGGTATTCTGCTGTTATAACAGTTTGTAAAGAGCTCAAACTCACTTAGTTTTAAGATGTAATGTAAGTGTGAGTAACAAACTGACAAGAAAATACCTGGGAGTGAAACACTGATATTCGACGTTAGTGACGCCGCAGGAGAGCGCAGCTGGGGTTAGTTATTCATTTAGCGCCACCTGGAGGACGATATTAGAAATGTGACATATGTGATTTATAACCTTTAAAATAATTTCTAAGTATATACATTGCGCAGTGGGTATTTACATACCCCCTTTCAAAATCATATTATTTACTATTTCTTTAAACATAAGTGGGTAACTTAGGGATGTATTAAACTATGCAAGATAAAAGCAGAGAGACATTCATACACACCCATTACCTGTATTCTGGTAAATGGGGTCAGTGAAAAGGATGGAATGATGTATAGCTCTTTAGTTCGCCTATTTTTTGTCAGGATTCTAATTTTATGCCCAAATACCTTTGTCCTAATGTTGTTACTGTGATTAAGACCTGCCCTATTTTTTTGCCTCCACCCTTTGGATTAGTTCAAATAAACACATTGTCACGGTCCCGGCCTGCTGGGGCTGTTCCATTCTGTGTTTTCTGTTTGTCTGTGAGTTGTCATGTGCTTGTTTCAGTTGATCAGTGTATTTCGTTCACCTGTGTTTTGCCCCCACCTGTTTCTGTTCTCCTCGTTAGTCTGTGTATTTAGTTCAGTCAGTTTCTCCCTGCCTTTGTTGGGTCATTGTTTGATGTCCATGTCGCCTGGCTGTCCGTTTGCTGTCCGTTTGCTGTCCGTTTGCTGTCCGTTTGCTGTCCGTTTGCTGTCCGTTTGCTGTCCGTTTGCTGTCCGTTTGCTGTCCGTTTGCTGTCCGTTTGCTGTCCGTTTGCTGTCCGTTTGCTGTCCGTTTGCTGTCCGTTTGCTCCTGCTCCATGTTCGCTCTTCGCTTTTCGCCTAGTTTTATTCTGTTCTGTTTTCTGTAGTGCACGGCACTCTTTTTTGTTTTCGCTGTTTTGTTTTACCCATTAAAGGATTTACCCTGCACCTCTGCGTTTGCCTGCATCTCCCTCCTTGGACTCCTTGCGCCCCTTGTGACACACCTTGCAACAATTTGAGCAAAAAGCCCATCCTTACAAATTTCATAAGGACAAACCCTTATTGTTCCATGAAAAAAATCATATTTCATGAAGCCCTTTTTACATCAGAAGTAGTCACAAAATGTTTTTACAGATACCCAGTCTGAAACCCCAAAGAGGGAGCAACCCCCGAAAGCGTTCATGAACAGTGGCTAGGAAAAACCCCTAGTAGGGTCAAAATTTGGAATAAACCTAGAGAGGTCCCACAATCTGAGGGGAGGCCAGTCCTCTTATGGGTCTGATGAGTAAGGATTATAAGAGTACATGCAACAGGAGGTTAATGAAAAGCTGACCATAGATTTACAGAAACTTTCATCACAGGTTAACTGTTCTGTCCGTCTTACGGTGAATTGTAATTTTTCCTCCTGCAGTGGCAATTCTACGATGGTATATGGTGGCAGTAGTGTAGAGGGGCAGTACTTGTAAGAGTGGAAAACATCTGCAAAAAGGGATTCAGGGTTAGAGCTTTGGGGAAAAAAATATATGTTTTAAAAGCTAGTTTCAAGCTAAGATTGAAGTAAAGGACCAAATATAAACACTCTGCTGCTAAGGTTGTGCAATATGATCAAAATCTCATATCCTGATATAGGCAATTTCATATGCCGATAACATCACAATATTGCAAATTCTCTATAAATGTAATGAATAAATAGTTTTTATAAAACAACCACATGGAGAGGCCAATCTGTTATTGCATTTTAAATGAAATGCTCGATAAATTACTTAATCAAATTTGATTGTTTTTCTCCGTTTATTCAGAATCTTTGTGCCAAGTGTCATGTAAGTATGTAACAACATACAAAATCTTAATGTATAAAATATATAACAGAAAATATAAAACATGTTTTAACTATAGGATGCAAACTAATTATAGGCCTCAAACAATACAAACAATTATCTTGTTGGATTTATTCTCCTCCAATATATCTTTCTGCTGTGAATTATGGTCACTTTGTGCTTCCTCAATCATCTGGACGGGCAAATCAGACAGTCACTCAGAGACAAACACATTTTTTCAGGAGCAAAAACAGAAGCTAAAGGATTTTATAAGAGAATAAAGTTAATGAAGCATCTTAGGATACTCACTGTAATTTATTTTATTGTATGAGAAATATAAATGAGGCTGTTGAGATTGTAATGCAAATTGTTTCTGCACTCGTGATTTTATGGTTAGCTAGCTAGCGCTATTCTTATATAAAAAAAGAAACTCTTCCAAATGCCTGCTTCACATTGCAAAAATTACTCGATTAACTATTACAATTTGGACTCTTAATATGTTGCCCCAGCACAGCCAGAAGAGGACTGGTCACCCCACTGAGACTGGTTCCTCTCTATGTTTCTTCCTATATGTTGGCCTTCTTAGGGTGTTTTTCCTGGCCACTGAAGTTTCAAAATTACTGTTGTTTGGTCCTTGGGGTTTAATTAAGGCCGGGTGTTTTGTGAAAGCACTTAATGACAACTGCTGATGTTAATTAAAAAGGCCTTTATAAAATCAATTTGATTTGATTAAATGTTACATGAACGTTAGCTATATGCTCAGACAATGTTTTGGTGATTAGCTTTTATAGTTTCCTGGGCTGGAACATTTAGCTGATTCTGGCAACAGGGATGTGAGTCCATAAGTGTCACGAGTGCAGACTTAAACCGCTAATCTTGAGTGAGCTAGATAGCTAGCCATTTATGTTATACAGGACAATCCGTTAGCTTCTTCACTATTGAAGTTTTTGCAAGCTAATAAGAAATTTAACATATGCATCAAGTTAATGATGAGAAAAATGCAAGGCATTGTTTGGGCAACAAAATGATGGCAACCCCGTCCCTGCAATTTCCATGGGAAGAATTGAATCTTGCCAAACTTACATTTATGGTGAACGTTGTCTTAATCTGTTAATAGAGTAATAATTTGTTCAGGCTTTTTTACTTGCCCTTGTCAGTAATTGTCACAATGTATCTTTGCCAGGTTAATTGAAATCTGGGGCTACTGGTGTACTGGACACTGGGCAAAGGTATGTCGCAAGCTCTTTCAGTGGCATAGGACATGTTTAACGGGAGAAACCCATTAACTTAAACATGTCATGTTTATTTTTAGGGATCGTAATTTTTTTTGTTGTGATACAAGTTTTGCTTCATTATACATTTCAGCAGATAAGTATCCTACAGCATTTGATGCCAATGTGATTTAATTAAAGACTAAACTCTCAAAAACAAAAAATCTCACTTGGACAGCTGTTTGTTAACTATATCAAGTGATTTATTGTTTACTTAGCTCACTTCAATATAAGAGAAAACTAGTCAAAAAGCAATCTCCCTTGTAACTGTTGATTTCATGGACTTATGTATTGTAAAAGCTTCTTAATTATAGGCTAAATATGTGAAGAATTGTGACTTTAAGAAACAAGATACCAGGCAAGCCTAGTTCACCCAGCACGCAAACGAAAGTGTTGCCCTCTTGAGATTAAAAACTGGGTCGCTCACGTGGAAGGCTATGTCGTTAACTACTCCACCACAGTGCTATACATTTGATGGGTGACAGTACAGCCTCATGTCTACCCTGAACAAATCCTCTTTTGCCACTTGTCGTTTCAACAGCTAATTAGCCATTTGTGAATGATATTGCTACAGTTAAACTGACTAACGTTTCTTACTAAGATTACCTGTACCACAAATAGCATCTATGAACTTTATGGCATTTGCCGCTTTACGTTTTACTAGCGTATTAACCAGTCATAGGCTTTACCAGTATCTACTAGCTTACTGGAATAGTCAAGAATTGAGCAATTGCTTGCATGTCTGCCAAAGCTATTACATTTCTTGGCATATGAAAGTTTTCTTTCATGGCATAACAACATTCTTTTTACTTTCAGTCGTGAATGACTTTCAATAAAGGAGGCGATAGCTAACTTTCTCATCAAGTGAGAGAGAACGTGTCTACCAGAAATATTACATTCTTTATAACCGTAGTTTTATTGCGGCCCACAAATAAAATTTATAAATGTTGTTGCTTTCAATAGATTCAAACTTATGTCTTCCACAAAAGGCACTGTCTTCAACCACTACGCCACAGAATTACAAATTTCAGCAGTCGCTAGACACCCTTGAGGATTGTGTTAAACTGACTAACATTTCTTATTATGTTTACTTTCACCATAGCGACTATGAATTGTATGGCTTTTGCCACTGTCCGTTTAATAGCTTATTAATCATTAATAGGCTTACTAGTATCTACAAACTTCCTAGGATTAATCCTGAAAATTGACCAATTTCTAGCGAGACTGAAGAATAACTTTTCCATGACAGAAACTGTGGCAATATAAATCTATACTGTTTTAGATAAGGCTTACTATAACGTAACTAATGTATGTTGTAGGAAGCAAATGTGTTTGTAAACTGTTTTATTGCAATAAAGCTAGCACAATATAACTATTGTAATGCTAAGAATTAGGCATACCGTAATAAATCACCAGCCATGAAAAAAATCCAGAATGCACTACAAATTATTAGCAAACTGTATAAGGCTTTTACAGAAATTTCACTGTTTGAAGATAAGGTAATAACGCTGTGAAAACAAACTTCTGTATAAGATGGGACAGAGGAGCAGATGCAAGTGTTGGACAGGCGTTTGGATGCCCTTTATTCTTCTGGTGTCATATAGGATGGCACTGCAAGAGCTGTATTTTATTGCCCCTGAAAAAAAGATTTTAGAAACTACCAATTAAGGCATGGACACAGTGAATCCCTTCCCTGTTTATTTTCAAGATGTCCCTGCTCCTTCAAAACCTGTAGTTCCCTTAAATTACATTTGTCAAGGAAACATTCAACTGACAAGTCAACACCAGAAGGTGATTTGTTTTACATGTGAACTTTGCAGTTCTTTTTCCTCCACTGACAAGGATTACTTTTAACATCTTGGAGTTAATCGAAAGACAACTGCTATAGAGTGTGATTTTTCTACAAATGTGTATGGAATATTTGGATGGCAGAGAAGTCATCAACACCCACCGCTCTTCAGGGGACTTCTGGTCAGAAATAGTAAATATGTCACGCCCCCACCTCTGTGAGCACGCAGAGGCGGATGCTCGCGTTCCTGAGCTGCAGCGCGCACCTGTTCCCACACCTGTTCCCAATCATCCCTTCACCTACCATATTTATACATCTCCGTCACCTCTTCCCTGCCGGATCAATGGTTTATGTTCGCTTGCCACATCTCGCACTCAACAAACTCTCGTCCTGCTTACCCGTGTACCGACCAATCGCCCGTCCCCGACTATTCTGCCTGAGCCCTGCCTGTACGTCTGTTTTCCGCCAGAATTCTGATCTCTCACCTGTCCCCGACAATTCTGCCCCCTCCCTGACTGTACTGCTGCCGCCCGATCGTTTTCTGACCATCTGCCCGTCCCCGACTACTCTGCCTGCTACTCGTCTGTGCTTTTGCCACCGGTTCGTGAGACAACTCGCTGCCCATCCCCGGCTGCCCTGCTCTGTCTGTATCTTCCCCAATCCTCCCCAGTCCGCGCTTGGATCCTTACCTGCTGTTGTGACATCATACATGTAGCTCAGTCAAATTTTTCAGATGATATAAAAAAAACATGATGTTGAGGCAAATGAGCATTCAGAAACCTTTAACTCTAGGCAGGCAGCCTCCGCGCGGAAGATGGCTTTTTGTATAAGTGTATTCATTGACACCGAATGATTATATATTTTCCTTACCGGTTAGCAGCTAATTCCAATGAAGCGATTGACTAGAATGTTTGTTTTCCTACGTGCATCACAGCCTACGTAAGAAAAACACAAAGTTGCACCTAAAATGGTGGCCATTTTGCACTCCATGTAATGGAGCTTAGTGCATCTGTTATTCATAAGTCTATTCTTTGTTGACTAATCGCTAACAATGTTATGCTAGGTTGTCTGATGCCTGGTATCCAATAGCAATTCAGATAAGTTCTCCCAGTGAATCACATGGGCTATGTCACGAGTTCAGATCCAGTGGCTACTCCTTACTCCATTGACTGCAGCTTGGGTATCAACAAAGACTTGCTTCGCGTTTATTCCTGCACCGCAGGAATGCATTCCGAAAAAGGACATTATAGATCAACGTTTTAGACTAGATTTGAACGGGCAAAAGTATTTAATATGATAATTTGTATGGAAACAGTATCTGGATGCCATGCGTAAGCGTAATGGCCAGACAGCCCCTACAGCTCAGAGACGTGAACCATCCACATATAAAGTATTCACATTGCTATTTATGAACAATGGTATCCTACAGCATCGATTGTATATAAAAAATGATGTAAAAATATTATTCTTTCTAAATGGTATGGGGATGTTATTGGTTTTCTTGGAAAAACTTGGTCACTTGATTGAACAAATCATAATTTTCTATTTCCCATCTGCAAAATACCGATTATTGTATTGCGGTATAACCGGAGGAATGTAATTTCTTTCTGAATGATTTTATAAGGGCTTATTTCTGGGTAGAGGAACTGACTTTTATTGGGGTGCCTATATTTTTTACCTTCTATTATTTATTTTATTCATTTATTTCAGCCTAAAACACTATAATATCACTATAATGCATGGAAATATCAGAAAATAACAATCATACAAAACTTCATAAATATTTAAAAAAATAAATTAGCATACACTATTGCAAAAATGTGTATCGTAAAAGTTGCAAGATGGGGTCTCCATGGATCAGACTTGTTTGTCCAGCACATCCCACAGATGCTCAATTGGATAGAGATCCAGGAAATTTGGAGGCCAATTTAACACTTTGAACTTGTCTTTCTCATACTATTCCTAAACCATTTTTGCTTTGTGACAGGGCACATTATCCTGCTGAAAGACGCCACTACAATCAGGGAAGCAAATTAATTGAATCAAAACACAATATGGAGAGGTTGATTTTGTTAAATTAGCCTTAAGTGGCCAATGGTAGTAGTAGTAGCTGATTTACCAATTTCTCATGCCAAAACAACAAGCAGCCAAGCAGTAACATCCAAATGAATGGCAGAACATAAGGTTTCCCAGCAGAACATAGCCCAAAGCTTCACACTGCCTCTGCTTGCTTGCCTCCTTCCCATAGTGCATCCTGGTGCTATGTGTTCTCTAGGTAAGCAACGCACACGCACCCGGCCATTTGCTATGGGTTTGCGCAAGCGTTCCAGTTCAGCCAGTGTTCTTTTGCCGTTTTTGAGGCTAGAGTGTATTTTGAGTTGAAAAGGTAACCAATGTGAGGGGACAATCCACCCTTTGGGTAAAACCTGTGTGACATAGGACTGCTGGGCAGCATCTTACCACACACATTTTAACGATAATAAATTCTGATTGTTTATGTATTTTCTTCATAAATGATTATGCTGTAAGCTTTTTCTCTATTTGCAAATAAACTGCCAATTATGCCAAGATAATTATTTCTCTACTTACTCCATCAAGAGGATGGAATTACTATCACAACATTGACTGCTGTAGAGGACCTATTCTTAGTAATGTGTCAGGAATTACGGACGACTGGAGAGAAGGAGCGGACTGCGGAGCTGGTACTTTTGCGTCTTTTAATTGCGCTGACATCTGCTCTGAGTAGAGACAATAACACACAAAGACAAAGGGAGCAGAGGGAACATATATACTGAGGGGAATGACTAAATGATGATCAGGTGCGCTAAACGAGACAACAGGTGCAATGAGTTGATGAGATGGGGCGATGGTGTCAGAAGGCCGGTGATGTCGAATGCCGAAGCCCGCCTCCTTCAGGGGGAGGATGGGCAGTAGATGGCGTAGTCGTCACAATACCCCCCCCCCGACGCATGGCTTAAGCCGCACGATGACACCGACCCCGGGGACGACCCGGAGGGCGCGGAGCAGGACGAACCGGGCGACGGCGATGGAAGTCGCGTAGAAGGGCGGGAGCCAGCACATCCCGCCTCGGGATTCAGCTCCGCTCCGCTCCCCCGCACCGTACCCCTCCCACTCCAAGAGGTACTGGAGGCCCCCAACCCGGCGCCTCGAGTCAATGATGGTGCGGACGAAGTACGCCGGGGCCCCCTCGATGTCGAGAGGAGGGGGAGGGACCTCCCGCACCTCACACCCCTGGAGGGGACCAGCCACCATCGGCCTGAGGAGAGACACATGGAACGAGAGGTTAATACGGTAATCAGGAGGGAGATGCAACCGATATGTTACCTCGTTTACTCTCCTCAGGACTTTAAAGGGCCCCACAAACCGCGCGATCAGCTTCCGGCAGGGCAGGCGGAGGGGCAGGTCCTTGGTGGAGAGCCAGACGCGGTCGCCCGGGCGATAGACCGGGGCCTCCCCGCGGTGGCGATTTTCCAAGGTCTTTTAGCGACGGACAGCGAGCCTGAGGCGAGCCTGCACAGCCTCCCATGTGCCCGCTGCCCGCCGGAACCAATCATCCACCTCAGGGGTACCGGTCTGGCTCGGGGTCCAGGGGGCCAGGACCGGCTGATACCCCAGGACGCACTGAAAAGGAGAAATCCCCATGGAGGAGTGGTGCCAGGAGTTCAGGGCGTACTCTACCCAAGGCAGGAACTCCGCCCACTCCCCCGGACGGTCCTGGCAGTAGGAGCGAAGGAGCTTGCCCCTATCCTGATTAACACGCTCCACCTGCCGTTGGACTGGGGGACACCCCATAGTGCCGGAAGATGTGTGTAAAGAGAGCCTCGGCGGTCTGCAGGGCAGTGGGGAGACCGGGCAGAGGCAGGAGACGACAGGTCTTAGAAAACCGGTCCACAACGACCGGGATGGTGGTATGGCCCTGGGAGAGAGGGAGATCGGTAAGGAAGTCAACAGATAGGTGGGTCCATGGCCGTTGTGGAATGGGTAAGGGGTGCGACTTACCCATAGGCAGGTGTCGGGGTGCCTTACTCTGGCCGCACACAGAGCAGGAAGAGACATACACCCTCATGTCCTCAGCCAAGGTGGGCCACCAGTACTTCACGGCCAGGGCCCGCAGCGTCTGCCCGATACCAGAAGGACCGGAGGAGGGAGAGGTGTGGGCCCAGTAGATGAACCGGTCACAGACAGACGTCGGCACATACGTGCGACCCTCAGGGCATGAGGGCGGAGAGGGCTCGTCACGCTGTGCACGAACGATGTCCGCGTCCAATTCCCACACCACCGGTGTCACAATACATGACTCCGGTAGTACGGGAGCCTCATCTACTGACCTCTCCTCCGTGTCATGCTGGCGAGACAGCGCGTCAGCCCTGTTGTTCTTACTTCCCGGCCTGTAAGTGAGAGTGAACACAAACCGGGAGAAGAACATAGCCCACCTGGCCTGGCGAGGGGTCAGTCTCCTCACTGCCCGCATGTACTCCAGGTTACGGTGGTCAGTCCAGATGAGGAAAGGGTGCTTGGCCCCCTCTAACCAGTGCTTCCACGCCGACAGGGCTCTAACCACGGCCAATAACTCACTATCACCGACATCGTAATTACGCTCCGCCGCACTGAGCTTCTGTGAGAAGAACGCAGAGGGACGGAGCGTGTTCCGACTCCCCGTTCGTTGGGAGAGGACGGCCCCAAGACCACATTCGGAAGCGTCAACCTCCACAACGAACTGGAGCGACGGGTCGGGATGGGCAAGGACCGGAGCAGTGGTGAAACGGTGTTTCAGTTCCACAAACGCCCGCTCTGCATCCGTGGTCCACCGTTACCGTGTCGCCCCACCTCTCAGGAGGGAGGTGATCAGAGCCACGACCTGGCTAAAGCCCCGGATAAACCCCCTGTAATAATTAGAAAAGCCTAAAAATCGTTGCACGCCCTTTACCGTGGTTGAGGTCGGCCAATTACGCACGGCATCAATGTGGTTCTCCTCCATAGCCAAACCCGTGCGTGAGAAACGGTACCCCAGGAAGGATACGGACGACTGGAAAAACAGACACTTTTCGGCTTTCACGTACAGTTCATGTTCCAACCGTCTAGAAAGCACTTTACGCACCAACGAGACATGCTCAGTGCGAGTAGTCGTATAAATCAAGATGTCGTCAATATATACAACTACCCCTTGGCATAACATGTCCCTGAAAATGTCGTTGATGAAGGATTGAAAGAATGATGGAGCATTCATTAAACCGTACGGCATCACTAAATATTCGTAATGGCCCGTGGTAGTACTAAAGGCTGTTTTCCATTCGTCCCCCTCCCGGATACGCACCAGGTTATAGGCACTCCTGAGGTCCAACTTTGTGAAAAAGCGGGCCCCGTGCATTCTCTCGACCTCCGAAGAGATTATGGGGAGAGGGAAGCGGAACGGGATGATGTTCATATTCAGCCCCCTGTAAACGATGCACGGGCGCAAACCACCGTCCTTCTTTTTCACAAAGAAGAAACTCGAGGAGACCAGTGACTTGGAGGGCCTAATGTATCCCTACCCTAACGCTTCCTCAACATACGCGGACATAGCCGCAGTCTCGGTACGGGACAGGGGATACACGCGACCCTTAGGGAGTGCGGCTTCACTTAAGAGGTTTATCGCGCAATCCCCTGGCCTATGAGGCGGTAACACAGAGGCCTTAGCTTTGGAGAAGACCTCGGCCAAGTCCCTGTATTCGGGAGGAATTGGCACGACGGGAGCACTGTCTGGACTTTCCACCGTGGTTGAACCTACGGAAACACCCAAACACCTACCTTGGCACTTCCGCGACCACCCCGAAAGGACCTGACTAGACCACGAAACGATAGGGTCATGGAGTGACATACCGGGAACGTGGGGGAATCAATAACGTTAAATGAAATAGTTTCGCGGTGGTGGTGACAGGTGATCATAAGGAGTGGGACAGAACATTCCTTAACAAATCCCGACCCTAGTGGCGGGGTTATCTAATGCTATCACAAGTAGGGGACTGGTGAGGACCTGGAGGGGAATATGTGCGCGTAAAGCGAAATCCCTTTCAATAAAATTCCCAGCCGCGCCTGAATCTACTAGCGCCTTACACTGGGAAAGTGATGGAAAAACAGAGAATTCAACAGGGACGGTGCAGAGAGTGAGCGGAAAAGCAATCAGTGAGTGTACATGCGCTACCTGGGGTGATACTGAAGTGCCATGCCTGTCGCCTCTGGAGACGGAGACAGAGGGGTAGTGTGGAGCAGCAAACGGCCCCAGCGCTTAACTGATCCCCTCTGAGCCCCAGCTCCTCGCCCTCTGCCCGGGAGTGCAGCCGTCCCCAGATCCATGGCGACGGCGGTGTCGAGGTGGTGGGGTGGAACAGCCGGGCCCCCGCTAGGACGTCCTCGGGCAGCCAGCATATTGTCGAGATGGATAGATGTTTCGACCAATTTCTCAAACAAGAGGTTCATGTCTCGACATGCTAGCTCCCTTTGGACGTCCTCCCGAAGGCTACAGCGGTAGTGGTCGAATAGGGCCCGGTCATTCCACCCAGAACCCGCTGCCAGGGTTCGGAACTCCAGTGCGAACTCCTGCGCCGATCTCGTCCCCTGCCGCAGATGGAAGAGCCGTTCGCCCGCCTCTCTCCCCTCGTGTGGATGATCGAAGACAACCTGGAAGCGACGGACGAACTCGGCGTAGCTGCCCTGCAGGGGGAGGATGGGCAGTAGATGGCGTAGTCGTCACATAATGACTGTTATCAATGTTGTAAGTTTATGGAGAGTGTTCAACCAATCTGGCATTTATGACCTGCAACCATGGGAAGTTCCCATACAAACAAACCCACACATTTTCCACCTCTAATTCTGAAGATAAGTCTTAATGTGGTCCATGTTGCATTTCATTAACTGAAGAAATACATCCAAATACACTTTCCCTATTCGATTGGTATGTATCTAGCAATCCAGTTTTTGTGAATTGTCCATGTCAAATTTCAAGAGTTAGGTCAACCTACAATTTGGATTACAGTCAATTCTGTGAAAAAGTCATCTACAGCAGTCAATGTACTCATATTTACATAACCAATTCGAGTGCATACTCAGATTGAAATGTATTGTTAAATGGAATGTATCGTTAATTGTGATTTGTGATTTTTTATTAATCATTCACTAAACGATTTTCCAGCCAATGTGTGATATGTGAACCCTACATGGCCAGAACAATAATTGTGTGTATAAACCTGTACCAATTGATATTGAAACTCTGACTTGTTTCCCCACAAAGCAAAATATCATAATTTGTGTCTCAACCTGTACTTTTACACTTACGTATGACAAAGTGATGGGAAAACTCTGTTTTTGCCTTGATCAAGAGATCCTGCAATAAATAGCATTGCCACTTGAAGAACCTGAAATTGTATTTATCAGAGCATGTTTACCCATAATGTCATACAATGCTTTTCACAGCAGTAAAAGTGAAAAAGTACATAGAATTAATTTATCTTCCACATTTTTTTCACTTTGAGACTAACCAGTCTCAACACCCAATATAAAGCATAAAACAACACTTCTTCATTACATCCTACTTAACCCAAAGGAAAAACAACTAATCCTACAATTTGCTAAGGATTGGAAAAAGACCAAAGGGCACTAAGCCCCAACTATCATCCTATGGAAAACCCAGGCATGGGGAAAACCTAAACCTAAACTAAACTTGCACACCAAATCTATACTCAGTGTAACATATCATGGAAAAAAAACTAATGTAAAATACCTACAAACTGTCATGTGTTACATAATTAGTGAAAGTGTAAAATCGAGTTCTTTAGCACTAACATGAAAATAACATTCCCCAAACATTACACAAGTGTAACAGTGTGTAAGTGTAGAATATGAATGGAGTCAGGATGAGATTCCATGACACAAGATGACTTAGAATCCAGGTCAGGATCCGATATGAAGACAGAAAATCTGGAGTCTGTGGATCCCGGAACGGCTTGCTCCACCCCCAGTGGATCACATCATCTCCAGAACACATCTGAAAATATATCAACATTTAGAGAAAAAAAACACTATACCCTTCGGAATAATTTAGAATTCACTCAATAACTCAACCTACTTTATTCGTTCTTCAGTAGATACGCAGGGACGGGATTCATGTCAGAAGTCATTGTCAAACATACAGACCTCTAACTTGTAATCATCAATTTCAGCAGGGTCATCTTGGTAGGGGCATTCTGCCGATAGTAAGGGCATGGTTACCACTTTTACATTTTAACAACATAGCATTTGCACAGGTCAACATTATGGTACAACAACAAAACAGAAGTCTGATCACTACGATGATAGGTAACAACATCTGGACTAAAGTTGCTGCCCATGGTCCCAGTTTATCCTGTAACAAATTTGTTGCTGACAAACCTGCATCTTTAGATGGACCCAAAGCATCAATCAATCAATCAATAACATTTATTTTATAAAGCCCTTTTTACATTAGCAGTTGTCACAAAGTGCTTTCACAGAACACCCGGCCTTCAACCCTCAGGGAGCAAACAACAGTAGTGTTGAACTTCAGTGGCTAGGAAAAACTCCCTAAGAAAGCTGAAAATGTTGGAAGAAACCTAGAGAGGAACCAGGCTCTGAGGGCTGACCATTCCTCTTCTGGCTGTGTCAAGTGAACATATTAAGAGTCCAAATTGTAATAGTTAATCGATGTAAGTGGGCTAAGCCCAGAGTCTATTTAAACCTAGTCCAGATCAGAGGCATGACCAGATGGACAAGGACAGGGACAGACGGGGGGAGGGGGGGGGGGTCAGCAGAATGGCAGCTCAGGTAAAAAAGCATCCTTAATATGTTTTAGTGCTGTGATGATATTGGTCATATTATCAGTGGAATCAGGTATCAAAATGTAACAGGCAGCACCTGTCAAATTTAGTGCAGTGCATAGCCCTCCTTGTTTTGCCAAGACATAGTCAAGAGCCATTTCATGTTTCAATGAGGTCCTTCAATAGAGTTAGTCTATGACTCCTAGCAGTATTTGACAAAAGCTAAAATCCTTTAATTGTTTCATTTGCAAAACCTTGTAATGAATTAGTAATATTATCTATGAGGTCAGCCAGAAATGTTACCCCATACCAAGGAAATAATCCAAGACCGCTTTTTTCCCCTAATGGTATTCTCCAATGATATGACTCAATGTTATTAAATTGGGCCATTTCCCTCCTATTCCTACTTCCATGTGTACCATTAACTTGTGTATGATTAGAGTCAAACCTTTGCTGCACCTGCCTAACTGTCAAAACATCATATGGAAGATTTAATGTTGCCATATAATATCATCCGGTCCAACCATTAGGGAGGAAACTATATGCTTTATCTCCACAAACCTACCAATTATCCTTAAAATAACCAATTACATATTTGCAATCAGAGTTTGGTTAACCACATTTAGTTCCTTACTCCTCTGATTCGGAATGTCAAACTACGCATACTATTGAAAGACTGTTTCTGGTAGGTCTGATAAATTCACATACCTCAAATTAGTTAGCCATTGACATTGTGATGGTGGTCTACATAAACCTAATGCAGTGAATACCAAAACATCCGTAGGGGAGTATTTCTGATAATATAACCATGACAGTGCTGTAAATTAACATATTACAGCCAATGGTTCTGGTATTGTTTACATAATTGTAGGCCATGTGCTAGGAGTTGGAATTCTCACTATACAGGGGCAAACATTATTGCTTGCCATTCTTACAGAATGGGTCAGTTGTTGAAACAACATGTTTCTACCAGCCCATTGGTCTGCAATTTTTACTACTGAGGCATCAAAGCCAAAAGCCTTCCACTCTGTCTCTTTTCTATGTCGCGCATGTGTATCCCCTATTAGGTCAATCCGAGTATTAATTAAGTTGTGATTATGAAATATGAGAGGTTCTAGACCTAGAGTAGTCAATATTGTCAGGTGAATCCAACCTTGTCGGCCCTCCACTTTGACCGCTGTTGGTGTACTCAAGATCACCTGGTACGGCCCCAGCCATTGGTGTACTCAAGATCACCTGCTATGGCTGTCTCCATTTGCGCTTGTAGATCTTTACAAGTACCTTATCACCTGATTGTACAACGATCTTCTGGTTTTCTAGTGGTGGACTATGAGATTGTAAGACCTGTGAATACAAACATTTTAAAGCAGTGGTTAGTCCTTTCGAATACTTACTCAACCCGTGATCAAACTCTTCTAATCCAGATCCTCTTGGAGGTCTCATTGAGGGTACAGTCATTGGTCTTCCTGTCACAATTTCATGGGGCATAAGGCCTGTGCCTCTGTTTACGGAGGCCCTCATATTCATCAAAGCTAATGGTAAACATTCAACCCGATTCATTCCTGTCTCTTTGCATGCTTTGGCTAATGTGTTTTTTTAGCTTTCTGTGAGCTTTTAACAATTCCTGCACTTTGAGGATGGTAAGCCCTTGAGAATTTTGGTTTGATACCTAAGCTCTTGTATATCTCTTTGATCAAATCTGCTGTGAAATGAATGCCATTGTCTGATGAAAGTGTAGTGCAAATGCCAAAACGCAGATACATTTTGCAACGGATCTCGCGTCACAATTAGCAGTGGGAAAGGCTTCCAATCAATGTGAAAATATATCAATCACAACTGAGCAGTATTGCTTGTTTGTGCGCCCTTCAATCACGTCAATGTAATCAATTACCAAATGGGTAAATGGGCCCATCGGGGATGGCATGATCCTATGGACAGTTTGAATTCCCTTTTTGATATTGTGCTCTTGGTATGTCTGGCATTAGTAAGTGAAATTTTGACAATGTTCTGCACAATTTGGAACAAACCAATCAGCTGACCATTTTCATAGCATCTCCCTGCTTAGAGAGTGGCAAACACCATGTGCTGCTCTACACAAGGATATCAAATCCATGGGGGCAACCACAGAACTCGCCTGGCGCCACAGGCCAGAGTCATCCTCTGGTATCCTCTAAAAATTCAGAACAGGTGTTCAGGGACTGCTGCTTTTTGCATGTTCAGTATGTCTTCCAGGGAGCGATCACTACAATCCACTAAAGGGAGTGCGTGAAACTCAACTGGGGTCTGAGCTTCAGCTGCCTGTTTAGCAGGACGGTCAGCTATATCATACCTTGTGGCACAATGTCTCTACCACCTGTATGTGCAGCACATTTGACTACTGCAAGAGCTGAAGGTAATTTCATAGCATCAAGCAAATTTCTAATTAAGTAACTATGTTTAACAGGGGATCCTGCTGCAGTCAGGTATCCTCGAGCTGCCCACACACCTGCCCAACTACACACTATAGTCACTATATACCGGGGTGTCAAACCGGTTCCATGGAGGGTCGAGTGTCTGCAGGTTTATGTTTTTTCCTATAAATTGGTTCCCAGTTCAGACCTAAACAACCAGGTGAGGGTATAATATAACCAAGGAGTGATCTAATCGATCAATCTGTACAAGGTGAGAGCAAAAACCTCCATGGAACTGGTTTGACACCCCTGCTATATACAGTCAGTCTTTCATCATCTCCTAATTTACAAGCGTTGGAGAGTGCCAATATCTCAGCTGCCTGTGCCAAATAATGGGATGGGATTTTTTTTTGTCAATCTGCATAGTGAGGTCTGCTGGACCACTGCAAAGCCAGAGTGTCGTTCTCCAGTGTCTTGTTTAATGAAAGATGAGCCGTCAACAGAGGTAGGTCGCTGTCAGGAAGTGCTTCAGAGTGGAGGTCTGCTCTTGCCAGACTCTCCACTGCTCTAGTGGCGATACAATCATGGGCCTCACCGTTGTCTGCTATGGTTAAGTAGCTCAGCAGGGTTGACAACTGAACATCTCTAAATGACCACATTGGGTGCCGTGAGTAGAACTTCATAGCCACTCGTTCTTAGTGTTATCAGAGAGTTCTTGGAAGAAATGAGGGCATTATCTGAGTGGGATACATAAACTGTGACTGAATGTCCCATAATGAAAGGTGCAGACTTCTCCAGAGCATAGGGTGTGGCTGCTAGGGCCCTGTCGCAAGGATGTATTCCCCTTGCCACTCCATCAAGTTAAGTACTATAATATGCAACTGGCTTATGAACAGTGTCATGAGTCTGGGTTAGCACAGCATTTGCAAATCCCCCTTTCTCAGCCGAGAAAAGGTAGAAATCATTATTGTAATCAGGTAGGCCCAATGGCGGTGAGCTCTGCAGTGATGTTTTCATCTGTATGAATGCCTGTTCTGTTTCTGGAGTCCAAACAACAGTCTCAGTGCCTTTCTTAGCTAGGCACAGATTCCTTAGTCTTGCCATTTCCACATAGTCATGGATCCTTTGGCGACAGTTTCCAGTCATCCCTAGGAATGACTGCATGTCATTCACAGTGCAGGGATTCGGCTTTGCTTGGATGGCTTTGACTCTATCAGTCGAAAGAGCTTTTAAGCCGCATGTGAGGGTGTGTCCCAAATATGTAATTTGGGGCTGCACAGATTGTAGTTTACATTTTCTTAGCTGGTGACCCATCTCAGCCAATTGCGTCAGCAAATAGATAGAATCCTTTGCACAGTTGTCTTCGCTAGTGCTGCATAACAAAAGGTCATCCACATACTGAATCAATGTGCTCCCTCATGGGAAATCAAGACCCTCTAGGTCAGCCCTGACCACTCTGTTGAAAATGCTAGGGGATTCACAATAGCCTTGAGGAAAGTGACAATAAGTGTACTGTTGTCCCCTGTAAGTGAATGCAAACATGTACTGTGAGTCAGGATGCAATGGTATGCTAAAGAATGCTGAACAGAGTTCGATAACTGTAAACCAAGTAGATTCTGGTGGAATGTTAGAGAGAATTGTCGACAGGTCAGGGACAACTGAATATTTTCTATTCAATTCAAATTTATTTTATAAAGCCCTTTTTACATCAGCAGTTGTCACAAAGTGCTTTCACCAAACACCAGGCCTTAAACCCCAGGGAGCAAACAACAATATTGATGAACTTTAGGGGCTAGGAAAAACTCCCTAAGAGGGCCAAATTTAGGAAAAAACCTAGAGAGGAACCAGGCTCCGAGGGGAGACCAGTCCTCTTCTGGCTGTGCCGGGTGAACATATTAAGAGTCCAAATTTTAATAGTTCAATGCATGTGGGCTAAACCCAGAGGCAATTTAAACCTAGTCCAGATTGGAGGCAAAACCGGAGGGACAAGGACGGGGGGGATCAGCAGAGTGGCAGCTGAAATCGTCAGGCATTTTCCTGATCTGCAGCACAGCCAGGAGGACTCAGGACAGGGGCGGCAACGAGTCAAGCCTGGTACTCTGCAGGTGTGGGTTAAGACCTCATGTCCTCCTAAGTTTAAAACGACAGAAAACAGGGAAAATTAAGACCCTACTCCCCCAGCACAATAATATAGCAGCGTATAACGTTGGAGCAGAGACAGGGGGGTCCAGTGACACAGGAGGCCCCGGACAGGGCCCAACAGGCAGGAAATCAATCCACCCACATTGCCAAGCATCAACCAAAGGGACCCCCACCAACCACAACCATCCTGAAGAGGGCAGAGTATTGCCAGCAGGGCACAGCCCAAGTGCACAAGTGCGCAACAGAGAGACAACAACAAGCCAGTGACTCCGCCCCCGAAAGACATTGGAGGGAGGGCATCCCAGTGGCGATGAGAGCCCACCTGGCAAGACAGCAAGGATGGACAGTATCAGGCCTTTCTGGTCACCTTCACGCCCTGGGGCCAGACTACACTTAATCATAGACCAGGCTGAAGAGATGAGTCTTTAGTAGACGCTTGAAGGTTTGCACTGAGTCTGCATTTCTAATTTTGATTGGCAAGTCATTCCAAAGTAGTGGAGTTCTATATTCAGCTACAATGATTTTGTTCAGAGGCCTCAGGTCTTGGACCATTCACAGTTTTCCTGATCCAGGCTTCCTCACAGGTAGAATTGGGGTATTATGGCTGCTGATTGTACGGTAGATGACATCTGCTTCGACAAGTTCTTTAATTGTGGTCAAGAGACGATAATCACCTTCTGAGGAGAGTGGGTACTGCTACTTAGTACTGTGCCTTCTTTCAATACAATCTTGACACTTCCTGATGATTGGAAGAGTCCCACGTCATGACCTCCTTGCACCCAATTGAAGGAACTAATCTAACATGAAGATTAACTGTTGAAAGTGTTGGTGAGGAGGTGACAGGACACCTCAATAGAAACGTTCTGAAAAAACACCCGTTGATTGACAAGGATACGGAATATGGCGGGCAGTGCTTGACATAGATCGTGTCCCCTTGGTACTCCATAGAGGAACCAATGGACACCAACCAGACCTCTATCACAAGGTAGCACAGTGGACAAGCCCTGAGCCTAGGGTCCTTTAGGTTATAGATTCAAATCCTGTCCTGTCATGTCCTGATCAACACTTTCATCAGTTAAATTGAACAAAAAGGACAGTAATTCAAACACAGGGAACTACTTTGCCCACTAATTAATGGAAACTGATTTTCTAACAACAACAAAAATATAGGGACACAGGCAGGATTCAAACATACAACCTCCAGGAACATAGGCACACGGCATACCGACAGTGCTACCTTGGTACAGATATCTCATTGGTGTCTATTAGTACCTTTTTATGAAGTACAAAGTGGGCACAATATATGTTTGGATCTTCTCGCCACATTCAGCATCCCTGTCAATCCTTTTCAGGATGTGTCTCTCGATGTGGCCTGTCACCTCCCCACTGGTATACTGCATTTGGTATTAGATCATTCAACTCACTTACGAATTAGAACAGATTTTACAGCTAATGAAATTCACCTGCAAGCTCAAAGTCCACCGGCACAGGACTCACCCGTTGCGCTACCTAGGGAGAGTTCTCAGAACTGTCTCAAATGTTTCCAGTATGGTTTACCAAGTGGACACTAAATACTTCAGGCGCTGCCCGCCAAATTTAGTGTCCCTGTCAAGTTTTTTTAGAAAGTGTCTTTTGAGGTGTGCTGTCACGTCCTCACCAATAATTTCAAGAGCAAAACTCAATTGTAACTGATTTTTCAACATTAATAATATCAGGCCACAGGTGGGATTTGAACCTGCAAGCTCTAGGTCCACTGACACAGGATTTACCCACTGTGCTACCTGGGGAGAAACATCAGGATTGTGTTGAATGTTTTCTTTATGGTTTACTAAGTGGACACTTAATATGTCAGGCGCTGCCCGCCATATTTAGTGTCCCTGTCATTCAAATATTTTTTTGAAAGTGTCTTTTGACATGTCCTGTCAAGTCCTCAGGAATAATTTCAACAGTTTAACTCAATTGTTACAGATTTGTCAACATTAAAAAAATCAGTCCGGAGGCAGAATTCAAATCAATACAACCTCAGGTCTTACCCACTGTGCTACCTTGGGATAGATTTTTCATAGGGGTCAAATGTTTCCTTTATGGTTTACCGATTGGACACTAAATATATCTAAATATATATTGGACACCCTGCCCGCCTTAACACGTCAATCGTAAAAAATAACTTCAGCAACATCTTTCTAGATTAGCTCATTCAATTGAACACACTGGACAGTAATTTTGGCAAGCACAGGGAAAGAAGTTGGATGAACGGTAACGGATAGTTGAACGAATGAAGTTCAGTACACAAGCGGCATTTGAACCTTCCACCGCTAGAGTTACTGGCAAAGGTCTTACCCACTGTGCAACCTTGGGACAGACATTTTGTTGGTGTCGAATGTTTCCTTCATGGTTTACCAATTGGACACCAACTATATCAGGCGCTGCCCGCCATGGTGAATCTGTCAATCACATTTCTTTTTTAGAAAGTGTCATTTGACGTCTCCCGTCACGTCCTCATCAATAATTTCAACAGTACAAAACAATTGTAAAGGATATTTCAACATAAAAAGGTTTTGGCCCCTGGAGGGATTCAAAGCCACAACCATTAGATCCAATAGCACGAGTCTTACCCACTGTGCTACCTTGGGATAGATGTTTTGGTGGTGTTGAATGTTTCCTTCATGGTTTACCGATCGGACACTACATATGTCAGGCCCAGCCCGCCTTAACAAGTTTCCCTGTCAATCAAAAATATTTCTGGCATGTCATTCTAGATTAGCTCATTGAATTGAACACAATGGACAATAATTTAGGCAAGGAAGTTGGATGAACGCTAACGGATAGTTATACGAAAGAAGTTAACGCCACAGGTGAGATTCAAACCTACAAGCTTAATTGACAAGCTGTCAATTAATATTT
>JACXGJ010002384.1:0-66587 GCA_016801105.1 Esox niger | reverse complement strand
CCCCCCCCTTTAGGTGGAGAGAGGCCCCACACAGAGCAGCGGGCCAGCTGCGGCCTCCCCTTTCCTGGAGCGAGAAATACATTCCCGAACAGAAGAGTTTTAGTTAGCCCGGCCAAAACGCTCTCACCCATCTGATACAGGATCAGAGGCTCTGGGGTCAGACAAAAGCACTTTGATCAGGTTGGTGGATAGCAGACGGCAGATATGTCCATTCATTCCACCGAGGCGGTTAGAAAAATTCCAAAGAATTAGATGCAGTTTAGGCTCTGATTGAAGTTGCTTGACGCATTCACCATGTAGCGTTTAGATGGGTGGATCTCTGTCCGTTTAAATGGCTCGGCGGATTCCTTAAAGCTGACGTTCATTTAGCTGCCTTTGTCGCCGCAGAGATCGGCCAGGTGGAACACAAAAGGTCAAACCTTTGATGACCCAGGTGTTCTGCGTCCTGAAGAGAGGCAAAATTCGTCGGCTATACAACGGACCCAGAGTACCAAGGATCCAATGTGTCAGAGGTCACGCACATGCAGCCACTGCGCCATGCGGTTGCAGATGTGAATCTCCAGAACACATTCGGGTATTTGTTTTCTGATTGCTCCTGACTTCACACCGCGTGTGGAAAATAGCTTCTTGAAGGGCAACAAGGCCGCACAAGAGCGGTAACATTTAAGCCCGACTGGCATATTACCAGAGCCCTGCCTTTTTACAGGCAGCAGTTTGGGAACGGTGAATGAATGTATGTTTTCTTTTCTGCTATCGCTGTGCGACAAATGTTCCCCGTTGCCTCAAGGGGTGTTGGGAAAATAAGAATTGCGACGCCGGGGCGTTGAGAGGTCCGAGGTGCGAAGCGTGGGGGGGGGGCTGTGGCTTGTATTTAAGAAGTGGGAATGTTCCTCATTATGAAAGGTGAACATGGAGGGCACACGAACCCGGGACCAGAACCTCTCTCTGCTCACGGACCAGATCGTGGGTGGGGGAGAGGGGGTGACCACTTCGGTTCCTTCTGATACCTCTTTCTTATCTAGTTTTTATTATTCAGAGGACCTGATTATGTTTCTGCTGCTAGGTCGTTGTGAATGACACGTTTGCGTTCGGCCTTAACCTTAGTGGCGGTTCGTTCAGTTGGTCAACTGTTCCTCTTTCGCCGCTGCTCCTTCTGCTGAATGTCCGAGCTGTCGCTGTAACTCAGCCCCTCCCACACCTGTTCCATGCCCCGCCCGTGACTCCGCCCCTTTTTCTTTTCCTTCATGTGGCTGTTTTATTACACCTGACTTCTCCCTTTTCTTCCTCTCTCCCTCCATTTCTTTTTCACGTTTGTGCTGTCTTCATTGTTCTGCGCTGGCTGGCCTCCTGTCTTCTTTTGCTCTGTCCTCTTCTCTCTCCATCGCCTGTTGGGACCCAGCCAATCGAAAAGCCTGGAAACTTAACCGTGTCGGTAGTCTGCGCAGCATGTACAGCGGCAGTGTCAGCCATTCGGAAGGTAACTAACTGATAACGCCCCCCCCCCCCCCACACACTCCCGTCATCCCACGAGGGAGAGATATCAAACATCTCCCCTTCGGCATGTCCACCTTTCTCTGACCTTTGACCCGTCTCAGTCGGTGGACGTTTGCCCCACCCCCTCACATCGACCCGCCCCTTCCGATATGTCAGTCTGTCTGTGCGTTCTTCCGCCTCCTCTCGTCCCAAAGTGAGGAAGACCTCCTCGTGCACACGAGCATGCTGCCTTTCTCTGGGATCAGGGGTGGCACGTTTGTGTGTGTTTCCCCCCCCGTGCTCCGGCTGTCTCCAACTTAACTCCTGGTTGGTGGTATGTACTGTGTTTGATGGACGTCATCAATTCCAGAAGCAGAAAGGCCTCCAAGTGCCCTCCCCCATTATATGCACTTGTTCAATAACAAATACATATTTCTTTCTTGAGACGAGAACAATTGGCGTGCTATTTTCCATCTTATTAATGTGGTAAAAGGGCAGGAATAATGTGGGGAGTAATGACCTGTGTCACCAAGCAATACTGTGTGCACTGACATTTAAGGCTTTTAATTTCTGTTTCCTGGGCCTCACCCCCGTCCTCTCCGTCTCCGTTCTTACACCTTCCCTCGGAGGCCGGGCTGCCCCCAGACAGGCCCACCTGACATACAACCCCTCTTTGCCGGGTGGGTCGTGACAGGCCCGGGCCTGAGCCCTGGTCGATCTGCATGGATTTGTTCTTTATTATCTTTTTTAAATGATTTCTGGGTATGTTGTCAACGGTGTATATTAGATTTGGGTGTATGTTGTAAATGGTGCATGTTAATTTTGGGTGTATGTTGTAAATGCTGTATGTTTTTTGTTTGGATTTATGTTGTAAATAATGTGTTATGTTCAGGTGTATTTTGTTAATGGTGAATATTAGATTTGGGGATTTGTTGAAAATGGTCTATATTCGATTTAGGTGTTATGTTCTGAAGGGTGTAAGTTTTGTGTAGGTTTATGTTGTAATTACTGTATTAGATTTGGGTCTATGTTGTAAATGGTGTATTAGATTTGGGTCTATGATGCAAATGGTGAATATTGGATTTGCGTTTGAATTGTAAGTGGTGAATGTTAGATTTGGGGATTTGTTGTAAATGGTCTATATTCGATTTAGGTGTTATGTTCTGAAGGGTGTAAGTTTTGTGTAGGTTTATGTTGTAATTACTGTATTAGATTTGGGTCTATGTTGTAAATGGTGTATTAGATTTGGGTCTATGATGCAAATGGTGAATATTGGATTTGCGTTTGAATTGTAAGTGGTGAATATTAGATTTGGGTGTTTGTTGTAAATGGTGAATATTAGATTTGGGTGTTTGTTGTAAATGGTGAATATTAGATTTGGGTGTGGGTTGTAAATGGTGAATATTAGATTTGGGTGTGGGTTGTAAATGGTAAATATTAGATTTGGGTGTGGGTTGTAAGTGGTGAATATTAGATTTGGGTGTTTGTTGTAAATGCTTTATATTAGATTTGGATGCGTTGTTAAAGGTTGTCCAAGTCAGAGTTCACAAATTGCCTTGGTGACAGCACCACTCTCTCTCTGAAATGTCGCTCGCCACTGTAGCTCGGAGCAGTGGTGTAATTACTGAGAGCGGCGGGCAAAGGGAGAGCGAATTTCTCCTGCTTGTGTGGTCTAAAGAGAGCATACAAAAGAACTAAGCTGGTGTGTATCCCACATACATGCCCATTTGCTTTAGAAAACTCTCAGGTGTTCAGATATGTCACGACGAGGTACCACTGTTATCGCAAATTCTGGCGGTTATAAATTATAGGCAGGAAGCAGGGACAGACAAGCGACAGACCACAGTCACAAGGCTCATTCCAGGGTTTGGAGGCAAAAACTGGGGGTGGGATTGTTGGAGGATTGCTCAGCTTAATGCCCTTTCATTTTTATTTTGAAATTCATTAATCGACTTGAGAATGTGTGTGGGGGGGTGAGGGGGAGGTGTGACGGGGGTTGGGACAGCATTAATTTATGCCGCGGCTAGCTAGGCTCAGCTTTCTGGATTGTTGGTTTCCATAATTGTCAAACAGCCACCCCCTCTCTCTCCTCCTTCTCCTCTTCTCGGAGAAGCAAGCGAATGTAATTATGACGGGAACATTGTTCCCGACCCCACAGGGCTCGTCAGCGCTTGGAGGGCGGGGCCTAATCTAGGACGAGGCGACACATCCGAGTCCCAGGAGCTCGTGCACTCCAAGGCTAACGTCAGAGAGGCCTCCGTAGTGACGGCCGGAACAAGACTCGTTCTGCTAATGCAGCTCCACCTCAACAACGCAAAGAACGTTGCCAGACAAGACAGAGGAGGTTGCTTGAGTTGAATGCCCAGTGTCATGTTATCTGAGAACGGTTAGAAAGGGCTGCGATGTGTTTGTCTCTTTCCCCATGCAGGAAGTCAAAGCCTCATCAGGTTTTTAACTCGTTTAGCCAAAGGGCCCGTCCTCTTCCTTCCGCCCGCCCCCATCCTTAGACTGGCAGAGGGAAAGACAGAGAAACAAAGGCCTCTCATTGTGGGTCTGAACACTCTGAAGCCAGAAGGGAACTTCGGCTTGACTGGTCTCTGAGAGGAAGCTAATTAGCTAAATGAGCAAGTGAGGAAAAAGAGTAGAGAACTAAATGTTTTGACTCCTCAAGCCCGACTCTCTCCCGCTCTCACTCTCGGGCCGCTCTCCTCGGCTGATTGAACTTTTAATCTTTCCCCACGGAGATGATCCAGAATTCACTCCCAGACAGAACAAATCTGAACAAAACTCCCTGGAAAGAAGTGCAGTTATGGTAGGTCCTGTATTTTCTTTCTAGTTCACTCAATTTTTTGGAGGTTCGCGTCGGTGTCGTGCCCTTGAGAGCCCAAGCCTTGGTTACACCTCGTTAGGTTGTTGTTGTTGTCGCTGGCGACGACCCCCCACCCCAGGAGTGAACACTCAACCCACACGTACCTCAGCTAGCCCTTCTGAAGAAGCCTGCTGATTAGCATGTGTCGGAGGGCTTTGGTACACGGACCGGTTGGATGGACTGATTGGCTCTTCATTATGTAATTGACCCCTCCCCGTTGCTCCTCCTTGGAGTAAATTGTAAACAGATCCAGCCCGCTATCTGATCCGCCTCCTCAGACGGTCTCCCTGTCAGAGGCAGCTGCCTCCTCCCGGCGCGTTGCTCCCTTTCACCTCCAATCCCTTCTTTTGTTGTTAACATTTTAACGACTTCCAAATGTGACCCCCGCGGCGTAATGCCCCCCCCGACATAACTGCAGAAGAACCCGCACCTTTGTGCACGCACGCACACACACACACACACACACACGGCATGTCTAATTGAGTCTTGATTGGCCCATTAACCTATGGGGGGGTTTGGTTAGCAGGCCCATGTGTTCCCATGTAGGGGGGGTCCCTGATTGGAATGCTTGACCTTTATCCAGGACCACCGATAGCTGCGGGTCCAGGCTGGCCGCAGGAGCTTGTATTTGGGGGGATATCCTGGCCATAGGGCCGTGGGGTAGAGGGGTTAAGTAGGGTCAAAGGTCACTCGGAAGAGTCAACAGGTGCCCCTGGCTGTTGATTCTGTTCTGGGGACTGGGGAAACCCGGTACCAACTGATCTGCAGAAGACACTGGATGATGGGTGGGAGTTGCCTCCACCCTCACCACTTCTATGGTTCTTAGATGTGTGCAAAGGTAGAGCCCTTCTGGTGTTACAGCGTCCAGAGAGACCAGTCCACTCAGCTTAGTTCACTCCAACCGTATCAAGAACTGTGTTGTGGGCCCATTGAAAGTTTTCCGGCTGGTTGGCAAACGCTGGCAAACAGGGATCCATGTAATTATCACACCGAAATTTTGTTAGCAATGCTGTAAGTGAAGTATGCTTGAGTTTGTGTGCGTGTGCGTGCATGTGCGTGCGTGCGTGTGTGTGCGTGCGTCGGTCATTCACGCGGACACTGACTCCCTTCATTCCCTTGTCTTTCAGAACAAGAGGAGAACTTTGAGTTGACCATTGTGTCTCTGACCGGCCAGACGTGGCACTTTGAAGCCACTTCGTACGAGGAGCGAGACGCCTGGGTTCAGGCCATCGAGAGCCAGATCCTAGCCAGCTTGCAGTCCTGTGAGAGCAGCAAGGCGAAGGTAACCTTCCTCAGAGTTATCGTAATATATCAGCACTATCACAGTATAATTATAATACTCAACCGATCAGCCAGAACATTGACCACTTACAGGTTAAGAGAAGAACGCAGATAATCAAGTTGTCATGGCACCTTTCAATATATTAGGTAGCAAGTGAACATTCTGTCCTCCAAAGTTGATGTGTTAGAAGCTGTAAAAATGGGCCAGCGTAAGGATCTGCGCCACTTTGCCAAATTGTGATGGCTAGACAACTGGGTCCAAAACTGCAGCCCTTATTGGGTGTTCCTGGTCTGCAATGGACAGTGCCTATCAAAAGGGATCCAAAGAAGGAAAGCGGTGAACCGGCGTTAGGGTCATGGGCGGCCAAGGCTCATAAATGCATGTGGGGAGTGAAGGCTGGCCCGTGTGGTCCGATACCACAGATCGCTCAAATTGCTGAATAAGTTAAAGCTAGTACTGAATGAAAGGTGTCAGAACACCCCGTTTGTTGGGTATTGGGCTGCGTAGCCACACAACAGTCAGGGTGCCCATGCTGACCCCTGTCCACTGCCAAAAGTGCCGTAAGTGTGCCACACTTACTTGGAGAACAGCACCAAGGACGCACTATGGGAAGAAGGCAAGCTGGCAGAGGCAGTTGTGATGCTTTGGGCCATGTTCGGCTGGGAAACCTTGGGTCTTCATGTGGATGTTACTTTGACACGTGCTTCCTATCTCAGCATTGTTACAGACCATGTGCTCCCTTTTCATGGCAACAGTATTACCCTCTGTCCTGCCACAAAGCAAATATGGTTCAGGAATGGTTTGAGGAACACAACGAGTTCAAGGTGTTGACTTGGCCTCGAAATTCCCCAGATCTCAATCCAATCAAGCATCTGGATGTATTGAAAAACAGGTCAAATCCATGAAGGCCCCACCTCACAACTTACAGGACTTAAAGGATCTGCTGCTAACGTCTTGGTGCCAGATACCACAACACACCTTCAGAGGTCTAGTGGAATCCATATCTCGACCGGTCAGGGCTGTTTCGGCGGCAAAAGAGGGATCTACACAATATTAGGCAGGTGGCCATAATGTTATGACTGAGCGGTGTATATCAGCACCATCACAGTACTATTAGAATACAAATACCAGCACCATCACAGTACTATTTGAATACTATACCAGCACCATCGCAGTACAATTAGAATACTATACCAGCACCATCGCAGTACTATTAGAATACTATACCAGCACTATCGCAGTACAATTAGAATACTATACCAGCACCATCGCAGTACAATTAGAATACAAATACCAGCACCGTCGCAGTACAATTAGAATACTATACCAGCACCATCGCAGTACTATTTGAATACTATACCAGCACCATCGCAGTACTATTTGAATACTATACCAGCACCATCGCAGTACTATTTGAATACTATACCAGCACCATCGCAGTACAATTAGAATTCTATACCAGCACCATCGCAGTACTATTAGAAAACTATAACAGCACCATCGCAGTACTATTTGAATACTATACCAGCACCATCGCAGTACAATTAGAATACTATACCAGCACCATCGCAGTACAATTAGAATACTATACCAGCACCATCGCAATACAATTAAATACTATACCAGCACCATCGCAGTACAATTAGAATTCTATACCAGCACCATCGCAGTACTATTATAATACTATACCAGCACCATCGCAGTACTATTAGAATTCTATACCAGCACCATCGCAGTACTATTATAATACTATACCAGAACCATCGCAGTACAATTAGAATACTATACCAGCACCATCGCAGTACAATTAGAATACTATACCAGCACCGTTGCAGTACTATTAGAATACTATACCAGCACCATCGCAGTACTATTAGAATACAATACCAGCACCATCGCCAGCACAGTACTATTAGAATACTATACCAGCACCATCGCAGTACTATTATAATACAATACCAGCACCATCGCCAGCACAGTACTTTTAGAATACTGTTCCACATACTAATGCAGTAGAGAATATAGTATATTGCATGGTATATGGCACTCTATACCACCATAATAGTATTTTTAATGTTGATACTAAAAACAGGTTACCATTAAATCTACTATGGAATACGGCCTAATCATTTCACAGCTTTCAGCCATTCAGCATGTAGGGCTTAAATCACCCAGTTTATAATAGAAAATACTAATTAAGTTGTTAACCAGCTCATAATTGCAATAAAGCACCTGAGGGGTGTGTGGTTTGTGGTCAGTGTAGCATGGTTAAGGGCTGTGTACCGGCACTCCGTGTTGCCGCGTGCTTCAACAGTCCATATCTGTGGTGCACTGGCCATATAGGACACACCCCCTGGCCTTGTTGCTCCTAATACAGACAAGTTTCTGTGTGTGCAGACGTTGCTTCGAGAGGACGATGCATGCAGGTCATCGATGCAGAACCACCACCCAGCTACTGCAGTCACTGATAGTTAGCCATGTAACTAGTGGTGGAGGGCTAGACCTTGTTCGTTTTAGACAGTTTTCAGGACATTGCCGTTAATTATCAGTGCCTGATCAAAACCAATACACCTGTGAGCTTAAATGAAATCATGGGATCAGCTTGACAGGGTAATATACACTGGTGCTCTCTTAATGGATGGACGATCCAACTCAATTACCGAACGCCACTTGAGTCTTTGCAGGTTAAGAAATCGGAGAATATTGACCTCAGCATTTGAATGACTTCGTCATTTTCAGCAACGGCTGCTCAGAAAACAATTACAATTACTGATGGATACAAACAATCCCTGCCTGTTACATATTCAACTATATTTCTAAACTGATGTGCTATGTTTAGGAACAGCCTATAGGAATAGTATATTGCCAATATTCCACACCCTTCGTACCTTATTTCTTAAATATTCAGACATCCGCTGGAGTGTTTTTATATACAGACACCCTGGAGCTACAACTTTGCTGCCCAGCCCCAGCTGGCCAAGATAACTGCAAACGAATGAACTTTCTTCTGTCAGAATGTTATGAATTCCTCCATTTTGGAGGAGTGCATTCCATACGTTGCTGTGAAGTCTCTCCATAAGCTCTGAATGTGGTACGGATTTGGACTTTTAGCCACTCTAGAGCAGTCTAGCCTTTCTTCTTTAATCATTTCAGGGTGCTTTATTCAGGAGAGGTCAGTGAAGAGCCTAGATTTGAATCATCCATAACACATGGTGAGAATGGAAAACAACAGTTGGTGGACGTCAACTCTTTATGACTTACAGTGGGTTTGCTAATGAAACATGGGACGGTTTGCCAGTAAAATGATACATCAGCCTCCTGGATGGCTACAAGGAGTGATGCCAATTACTAGCTCTGGGGGATCAATAATGTTGTCCGTGTTACTTTTTGAAAATGACTAAGTTTCACCAAAAAACGTCCGTTCTGCAGTGGTAAACCTAAGAGTTTCTTGATAGTGAATCATTTTAGTTAACTTCAAGGATATTTGAAAAGTGCGATTAAAATCTAGCCGTGTGTATTATTACGATACACATACAGTACCATACCAAACTGTATGTCCGAGCAACTCACACACACACACACACACACACACACACACACACACACGCAGACTTTCTCCCACATACAGTAATTGCCATTTGTAATTATGTGTAAGTGTTTTACAGCCGGAGCTGGGCCATTTACCACCTGTAGCTTGCCGTTATGGGCACCAGCTCCATCCCAGCCTGCACTCTGTTTTGTTTACGCCTCAGGCCGCATGACGATTGCTTTGTAAAATACCTTTTATTGTGCTCTGTGCAACCTTCAACTGGTGTGCCGTGTTATTTCTCTTCCAGAACACTCCCAGTGAAATGCATCCGTTTGCCCGTCTGAATGAGTCACGCCCGTGTGGTGGACGCGGGCGAATACGCCGTTTGTCATGTCAGTCGCCGGCACCGGTGTTCCTCACTAACGTGTGTGCGTGTTGTTGTGACTTCACAGTCGCGTCTGACCAGCCAGAGCGAGGCCATCGCGTTGCAGAACGTCAGGAGTCTCAGGGGAAACTCTCGCTGTGTGGACTGTGAGGCCCTGAGTAAGTACCAGAGCATGTCTCCAGAATCGGGATCTGCAAAGAGGGAGGCCAATGTTCAGAACGTCAAACACTGTTCAACTTCTAGGTTTGCCCATGTGTTAATGGATGCCGTGGAATACTGGAGGTGCAATTTAACTGAATCGTTATTCGGGAACCTTCTTGGAACAGCTCTTTACGTACATGGTCTTCTAACAGCAGTGCATTTCCCTACCCTACCATGTTAATTGATTGATTGATTTATTTAATTATCCTGAATGCTTGAATCTCTTTTTGTTCCTGAAATAAATTAAAACCTTTTGTCATTGTGTCAAATGTGTCGTCTTCTTCCTCCCCGCCAGACCCCGACTGGGCCAGTCTTAATCTGGGTGCTCTGATCTGCATCGAGTGCTCTGGGATCCACCGGAACCTGGGGACCCACCTGTCTCGGGTGCGCTCGCTGGACCTGGATGAGTGGCCCCTGGAGCTCCTCAAGGTCATGTCCTCCATCGGCAACGAGCTGGCCAACAGCGTGTGGGAGGGCAACGCGCAGGGACGCCTGAAACCGGCGCCCGACGCTACCAGGTAGGAGACGCGGCCCGGACGGGCGAAGTAACCGGCTCGTTGCAGTAGCGACCTCGGGTCTTCCGCTCACGTAATCCGTGTGCTACATACGAACACGGGCTACAAGTTTCCTCACTGTGTTTGGGGATTTGGAAAAACAAAACGACATTACATATAACGTCATTACAATTTAACTGAACAAAAATAAAAATAGATCTTGTGTCTCTGGGGAAAAAAGCACTGCAGTGCTGAGGTTTATGGGTAGGGGGCAGTAGTCGTGATGTAAACTGAAGCCATCGGTTCAAAGGTGATGGATGGGGCATTGGAATGGCGGTGTTCAAGGCTTAGCGATTAGAGCCAGCAGGTAATTAGTGGAGTTTAACACGGTATGCGTGTTCGTCTCCGAGTCTTGTTCTCCCAGCGGCACCAGCCCCTCCGCCTGGCGTTCTGCGTGCGTCTGCTTGGCCAGTGTAATTATCACAAAAATATGCGTGTGAACAATTATCACACACTTTTTTTCTTTTTCTTTTTTCTCTTTGCTTAGGCTGCAGCACCAACCCTCATAACAAATTAGAACTGACTGCTGGCCGCATAAATATCGACCACCTATTTCCCCCCCGCTCTCATTACTCACCACAAGCACCTTTTAATTACTGGCCACGGCTCCAAAAATCACTAGCTATGGATCCAGGACCTAGCGTTTTTCCTATTTACACACACACACACACACTCATGCACGCACACAAACATCTGCCTCTCTCTCGCTGCGTCGATCGGCTAATGCATTTATTGTTTCTCCTGTACCTATTTATTTCGGTATTTGGGAGGCATGTATCCCTGTCGGGCAGCGCGAGCAGATTGTAGAAGGGGTCAATATTATCTCAATTAACCCGGGACGCTTGCCTCTGCCTGGCCAGAGCTCGACCAGACATTTCTCTCCGGTCGTCACAGGCTATCGATAGTGTGCTACCTACTCAGCCATTCCCATAGTGGCCGTTCAGTGTTCACCGATGCAGCTCTCATGGCACGCCGGCACAGACAACCAGGGTCTTCTTAAAGGTTTACGGTGTGTGTGCTCGTGAAAGGACGCGTACAGGCTCGTGGAACGTTCACGGGGGAAAGTCCTATAAAATTAACCGATGCACAGACATGGTTGATATATAGATGCTAGCACTGGATGTGTTCTGTAATGTGAATCAATGACACAGGAAAATGGTTTATTTAAACGTGTATGCATCTAATATTGGATTGTATGCATTTCAGCTTTATCGTCTGTAAAAAGGGAGTGGGTAGTTCATGTAAATCAGGGGGTAGTCTTTTAGTTTTAAAATATCTTCAATATCAATGTATTTATACACCGGGTAAAAATACCAATGCAACATGAACCAATTTCAAACCGTTCAACTGAAGTAAATGGGATGCACACAACGTTTGGGAGTAATTAGCTTTTTGCGCGTGTGGAAATATCTCAAATTCAGCTCACAGAACATGGGGCCGACACTTCACAGGATGTTAGTGTTCTAGTCGAGTGTATATAGCTGAGCGGAAGCCGTCTTAACGTAACATGGAGGAAACAGAAGACAGAGGAGCAGAGTGTTGCTACTAGCCATGTTTAAAAGGAGCGCCAACGTGCTTGTGTCCAAGCTTCGGCTTCAGCTGCCCAAACGGAATGTTCTAACAGACGGAGAGAGGAGAAAAGTCCCTCCACCGCCTCGCGGTCTCTCAAGTGAGTAATAGTGGCAGAAATTTCATTTTGCAAGTGGCTGATTTAATGATCCTGAGGGTAATTAATGGGCTGATTATCTTAATGTTAAATATGGCCGGCAGCAATTAAAGTGACCTCCCGCCTGTCAAGGTCTGAGCCACACTCCCGTTTTCTCTCGCCTTCCAATTAGGTCCTGTTCTGTTTGGGGGAGGAATGGGCAGGCAGAGGGATTGGAGGGGGGGGGTCTTTAGTGTTAGGTCCTGTTTGAGGGATGAAAAGAGAAATGGAGAGCGAGAAAGGGATTGAGGAGAAGTGTTGGTGGGGGGCGTAGAAGGGCAGGGTGGGGGGCATTAGCATGGCAGTCAGTATTAAACACCTCAATTTTTCCTCCTCCCCCCGCTCTGTCCCAGATCGACCTGAGGGAGGAATTGTCTTTGATGAGATCACACATAGCCTAACGCTGCTCGCTTTAGCCACCGAAATACATGATGACTGCCCTGGCACGCTAGGTCTCCCCCTGACAGATTAGATCTTCTCGTCATCTCCTTCTCCAGGGGCATGAGCTCGACTCAATCCAAACATCTCTGAACCTCTATTGGTCTGCGCCGGTCTTTGTTCACCGTGGCCGTCCATGGTTTGCCGTCAAACAAAGATCCCATTGACAAGATGCGATTTGAACCGGTTGCTGTGGCACACAAGTCGACAATTAAGCGTTCGGACAATGCAACCGCGCTTCTCCGAAGAGACGGGCGACCCGCGGTGTGGTAAAACCCGGCGGGCCCGCACCGCTCTGCCGGTGCTTTGACGTGATGTCACGAAAAGGGCCTGGACGAAAACACCCCAAAACCTCGACCGTCTCTAAACGTTCGCTTTAACCTCGTGCTTCCCGCAGTTAACCGTCATCACCTCTGATGGCCCGCGGCAGATGTACGCCAGACTGGCGCCCCCCAACCCCCACCTTCCACAGCACGCCGAGTGTTAAGGCGGTGCCGCGGGGCGGGCGAAGGGCCCCTATAAGTGGTCACCCTGTGGGCCCTGGTACCAGTCGACTGGTGTGAAACCCTGTCCTCGTTACTATCAACGACTCTCTCATTGTTTTAATGAGGGGGAGGCTGACATGGACACCAAAAGGCTCTGTGTCCTCGGGTTGTCGGTAGCCTGTTTGAGCCAGGTCACCGGCCCGGGATTGACGGCCCTGTTAATTCCGCCTCGAATCCAGCCTCCCAGTGACTTTGGTGCGATCGTGCCGCTTCCATGCTGGCGCTGTCCCTGGACACAATCCAACCAGCCCACCCCCCACCCCCGCATGCGCGTGTGTTTGCCGCGACGACGTTTTGGCAGCCTGTCACGGCGGCTGATCGTCTCGGCCCGGCGAGTTAGCGGCCTTCGCGTCCCGCGGCCGGCTGCACAATCCGCCGCTGTCTGTTTCCACCGCTGACCGCCGGGGCTGCCGCGCGCGTTCCGTTTACCGTGTGTCTGGAGAAGGTGAGAGCAGGCGACCTAAAAGGATTTAGACCGCGCATGGCTTCGAGGGGCGGGGGGGGGGGGGGCGGTTGGAGTTATCGGCGGGCATAGGTAGGGGGTGAGGGGCCTCGCCGTAATTAGACAGCTGAAAGATGGCGGGGGCGCGAGGAGCGACGAGACGCAGCCCATCCACACGTCCCAGGCACGCCCGCCTTCACCACACAGGCACTGCCGACGAGCGCCGCCACGCACTTAACATCGGCGGGCCTCGTGAAGAATGCTCGTCCTGTAATAACTCAGCAGCAGGACGGGGCGCCCCGCGGAGGCAGGTGGGGGGGACGGGGGTGAGGGCTTTTATGGGAATAGATTAGTCTTGTTCCCCTAAGAAAGGGCAGCGGTAACAGATTTAAAATTAGAACAGGCTTTTAATCTGATCCGGGGTGCAGGTGTGTGCGCGCGGGCCTGTGGGGGGTTGTGTTCTGATTGGGCCCCAGGGACCAGAGGGTATGGGGGGCCCCACACAGGGTAATTACCCCCCAGGGTGGAGGTACATCTAGCCACCAGCCCCCCCCCCCCCCCCCCCAGTGTTCCGCCAGACCCTCTTGATCGCTCCAAGAGGTCTGGGAGAATCTAGGCAGGAGAGACTACACCCCAATCCCAGTGACCCGGATAAACACACTGCGACGCCTTCAGAATGACGGACAGCTGTAGTCCTGTGGATCTGGCATCCTTTTAGGGACATTGCTTCCGTCGGTCCAGTGTCATTAATCACCGGCCGTTATAACTGTCACTGGCTCTGTCTTAGGCCATGTTTACACACACATTCCAAATTAGAATGCTCATCTAAACCTATTCAAAACAAAAACTGACTGGAAAAATTTCAGATTCTGTTTTTCGGTGTAAATGTAGCCATAGTTAGTTCATGGGCGAACTGAATGTATTTTTCGCTGCCTGTTCTCTGCGCTCCGCTGTGCGTGTGCTTTAGTCAGATTCTGTGTGCATGCACGCGCCCAGATGCTCTGCCCGTGGATTGGTCAGGCTTTGGTTGAGGTCCATTTCCTTTCATTTGCCTACGCTAACTAGCTGATACTTTTCCTGTTCGGCAAGCCGTCGTTTTTAACACTGTGATATGTGCCCGTCGGCCTTACTACGTCCTGCGTTTTAAACCGCTCTGCCGCAATGCTCGCTCACACGCTTATCTGACAGACAGGAGCCACAGTGCAAACGTTCAAAATAATTGGCTTCCTTCATTCTAATTCCAGTGTAAAAGGGAGCTGCTCCTTGATTTAATTAGGCCCTAATAGACATTTTTTTTTACATGACTGGCTGCTTACTATCAGCCCGTAATCATGTCCCCAACTAGGTTAACAAGACTCCCAATTTATTGTTGACATTAAACTGGCTGACGAGAGCCAATCAGAGAGCCATTCATCCCAGGACTGGGTAGCAGTCATCGTGAGGATGTATGCTAATGTGAAGAAACTAAGGGGCCTTTATTTATGCCTGACTGGTCAAATGATCTCGTCGACCAGATAACCCCATCTACATCCTCTCCCCCAAAGTTAATAATGAAGAAATAAATACAAATAATGTATGTCCGTGTTCAGCTGTTAGTCTCTCTTGGGCAAACACGCTTTCTGGTGTATCTCTAGAGCAAACATTTTCTCTCTTCCTTTTGTCCCCCCCCCCTTGGCTGTCCCCCCCTCCTTTCTTTTATTATGCTACTCTTTATCCCTGTTTCCTTCTTATTTGTGAGTCACAAATGAATTTGGATGTTTGAGACAAACTGAACGAGTATCCATCTGTAATCGGCGTGTGTGTCTGTCGATCGCCCTCTAAAGAGTGCCAAAATGCTGTTTTGGTTCACTGTTGATACAAAGCCTGGCTGGTAAACATTTTAAAATGACCATAGAAGATTTATTGGAGATTATTTAAGAAAAATTGCTTTTTCACTGACAATTTCAGTGAATAATCTCATTAATTGTTCTGAAATGAGATTCTGTTAATTATGTCTGATACCTGGACAGGCTGTATTTATTTTTATTTATCCATCAATTGTTTATTTAATTTGATTGTCCCATAAAGATTGATGTGGACGCACTTGTAAATGTGTTGAGGAATTGAAATACTTGGGAATGGAAAGATCCGTTGAGATTTTAAGGCCCTTTCCCTGAGCCGTAATGGCCTCCCGTTTTCTGGGCTGGGTGATGATCTGCACCACTGGAGCTGTGAATCTGTTCTGGCCAGGTCCCCTGTGAGAAGCGTCAGAACCGTGCTAGAAAGGTCCATTAAAACGCCTTTTAATCCCACTCACCTGCGTCAAGGCTAATATGAACAGAAATGTCAATGGTTCAGACCGGACTTCTGTCAGGAGTCGGTGCCCAGTTGGGTCGTGGTAGGCAGACAGGGTTGTACTCAAACAGTCCCCTCTACCTCCATCTCCACCTCCCTCCCTGCCCTTTCCCCCCATATGCTATGCATACCGTTTCCGAGCTGTGCTTCCTCTCTCTCCCTTCCTCCCCTCCCTGCTTGCCCTTTCCCCTCTATCTGGTCTGCCAGCCACCGTCGGAGCGTTGCGATCCAGCTGAAGGCACTTCCCATCAGCTTTGCCCATTTCCCCTCAGCCGGCCTATCAGAGAGCAGCCCTGATCCAGAGGCCCAGTCACAGACAGACTATAATCTGCACATCATAAAGAAGTGCTGAGCTTAATTATCTGTGTCTATCCAAGGGCAACTAACGACCGACGGCCAAAGTCTAATTGATTTCAGAGCCTGTTTCTTTTTTTTCTTTGGGGTTTGGTGGGGGGGTTTACCTTGTAAAACCGTAGTATATAAACGATTTTTACGTCTTGTACAGGTTTCCAAAATAATGGAAGCTCTTAAGTTAATGAGAAATACAGAGATATTTCCTAAAACTTTTTCTGTCTGTCTGGTCTGTCTTGCACCCAATTTATCACCATACCAGCCATGCCAGTGTGTCTGTCTGTGTGTGTGTGTCTGTCTGTCTTTCTGAGGGTCTTGCTATCCTAGTGGGGTCCAACAGTCAATGCAAGGCTTGTAAAACAAGGCACTTTAAAAAAAAAAACGTTTATTTTAAATTTTGTGATTAGGTTTAAGTTGAAAGATTAGGTTTTGCCTTATTGTTAATATTTGGTTTAATAGAAACAGTGCGGGATCTCCAGACCAGTCAACTCAGGTGATCTTTAGGAGGCTGTCCAGGTGACAGATCCATCCTGTCAGACCTCATTACCTGGGAGTCAGGGAGCCCTAACGAGTCTTAACGAGATGAATTAGAGAGGGCTAATTAGGCCAAAGGAGAGGGCCACTCAACTCATTTACGGACTGAAGACTGTGTGTGTGTGTGTCACTGACTAACGACTTCGGTCCAAGCCGTTTCCTATCTCTGCCAATGACTTCGCCTGTAATGAATGATTTGCTTGTTACGGTTGACGCCTTGGCCCATACATCTCACTTCACACTTCAGTTTACTGGCTGATCCCATCCACAGCGGCTCTAAGCCGTTCACATTTGACGACCGATGTGTATTTTCCATTTCTTGTGCAGTATTAAGGACGTTTTTCCCTCAGTTAAGGGCAGGTAAAAAGTGTTTAGTGACGTCTCACGAGGATGCACTGTTGGAGGGCGTCAACTAAGAATGGCGCATGTTAAGGACGGGGAATTGTTGAGACTAAGGATATTATGGCAATGGTCGTAGTGGTAACGGTAGGCAAAAGGCCTCCATTATTTTAAGTAGAGAGCAGCAGAACGCTGGTTTGTCGCTTGACGTGTGAATATCTTGTGGCTTAGCGTCTTTGAAATGGTTCCGTGAATGGAATTGTCTTTGGAATGCCCAGGATGCAATGCCGCAGTGTGTTAATAGATGGTGTGAGGACCGTTGGGGGAGGTGGAAATGTGACTCCTGTGTCCTGGCTTAATCACTCGACAACCCCCACAACATTCACACACAAACACACACTTCTCCTTGTTTAACTGTACTTCTGAGGTCTTAATGCGGACATAATCCTATAATCTCTAAGCGTAAAACGGTACTTTTCCACGTGAGGCGAATTATCTGCCCTTTTCATTGGTTTGCTGTTCTTGTGAGGACTTCCGGTTAGTTTTCTTACAGTAAGAATAGTTAAACGATGCCCTTCATACACACACACACACACGCAGCCCCTCGCTTGTTGGTGGTCAGGGGGAGCAGCTTGTGTCCAGTCCCGGTCGGACAGATGGGTAGAGGACTGTCAGAGTTGACCAAACAGGCCGAGGCTCCGCCTGGAGGTGACAGGAAACCACTGGGCCTGAGTGTCAACACTGCAACAAAGAGAGAGGCCAGGGAGAACCAACACACACACACACACACACAGGAACAATACAACACACTGGGATGCCGCGAATTCCAAATATGGCTGGTCTCCAGATGAGGATCATGGACACACCGGACCCTCGTTGATCCCAGACCAGCACATTCCGCTAAACCGTTAAAACCTTTCCAGCGGCTCCAGAACCCCTCCGCCGCTCCTCTCCCGCGCCACAGCGGGTTGGAATGAACGGCCCGGCTGAAACCCCCTAGCGCAGGCTAATGGAGCTGTCAATCAAACCAGCACGCGGTTCCATCAACTGAGCGGTTCGACGTGGATTAGGCTGACCGTTGTTTCTGGAGTGGTAGCTGCTGCTCCTCAGCCTATGGTGTTTGGGGGGGGGGGGGCACAATCCAGGGCAGCGTCTGTCGTCCTCTTCCTCAGCGTAATATATTTAGCTAAGTGATTATCATCATAATAATGTGCATTTTTAATGCATTATCGTCATCTTGCATGAGCGCGCTAATAGGAAACATCGAAGCTGTGTGTGTGTGTGTGTGTGTGTGTGTGTGTTGGGGTCCAGGGCATTTCATGTGCATGGCTCATTGCGTTCGGACATGTTGGGGCCTCGCTGGCATGATCTGTAGGGTTTAATTAGGCTGGCCAAGATATCTGCCTCCTGTTGTTATTATTTACACACACACACACTTACACACACACACACACTCACACACACAGCCCCCCCCCCTCCCCTTCATGTTTCCCTTTTACGTGATGCTGTCGGTGTTGTGCGGCAGGGAGAGAAGATTTCAGTGTGTGTGTGTGTGTGTGTGTGCACGTGCGTGCGCTGGGGTGTGTGCGCCTGCGCGTCCCTGTCATCCCTCATCTAAGAAGGACCTAATGTTAATGATGTGCATTGAGCTGGATGGTGCCACGGCCTGTCGCCTAATCACATGTGATAAGTGAGACTAACAAAATGGAATAGAGAGCGCCAGTCAGAAACAGGTACCGCTCTGAAAGCGAGAGCAAGCCCTTGGATAACCCCCCCTTTACCATGCTATTGTCAGAGAGCCTTCCTGAGTTGCTAATTAGTCCAATTATCTTTTCTAGTTTCCTAACTACTCTCTCTCTCTCTCTCTCTCTCTCTCTCTCTCTCTCTCTCTCTCTCTCTCGCTCTCTCTCTCTCTCTCGCTCTCTCTCTCTCTCTTGCTCTCTCTCTCTCTCTCTCTCTCTCTCTCTCTCAACTGCAGGTCAATGTTAGCATGCTACCTCTTCTATGTAACACATGGCGCTCATGGTTGGAGATGGGCTGTGGGTAGGATAGTTCCCATGCTGAATCACACTCACTCGTTGGGTTTTTGCGTCCAGGGCCAAAATAGTATCTCTGTGTTTCCTGGGAAACATGTCAGAGTAACGGGTAATAGACCAGAGTCGTCCAGGACGTTTTAGATGTTTCATCACCTTGGTGTGTGTGCGTGCGCGCAGTTCATCTTCTCCCTTACACCTCTATGCTTGCGCCTTGGGACCTCGGGTGTGTCTGCTCCCATTGTGTCCAACACTCACCACTTTGCCCGACTGCCCCCTTCATCCCGGTGTGTGGGGTAACAGCCCTTCCCCCTGTCTGTCTCCCCCCTCTCTCTCTCCGGACCCTAGCCCATGGCAACTCCATCCTCTGAGGAAGGCATGCGTGCCAGGAAGCATTGAAGTGCTCCCTCTACATTTCCTCCACACACACCCCCCCCAACCCCGAGAGACCAGGGCCCAGGCCCCCGGCCGAGACCCGCCCACACATCCCCCCCATCCCAGCCCCACCCGGCCTCCTCTGCTCCCCCTCTGGGCTTTGTCCCAGAGCTGTGGCCCGTGGAGCTCCGTCCAGCCTCCTCACTCTCTCCCTGGGACCGACAGGAAGGCCGGGGACATTCCGTCTTGCTAGGCTAGCTTCCCGACCAGAGTGGCTAATATGGCGGGCAGGCCCCATGTCTGGGAAACACAGCGCAACACCCACGGCCAACCAAACACCGCGGTGAGGCTGCTCTCTGAGGGGAGAATTAATTAGATTCCCACACCCCTCACCCCCCCCCCCCCCCCCCCCCGTTTCCTCTTATCGCTGCAGTGGTTGAGTATTAACTCACTAGTTGGTAGAACGTCGTTCAGTTTCCTGGCATTTCTGTAGCCATTTTTACTAGAATTCGGTTGCTAACTCCCGCGCAGCACGTCATGATTTGCTGGCAGGCTGGTCTTCCTACGGTGCCTCTGGTTGAGTGTGAGCGTGACCGTGCTCGGCCGCACTGGTTCCCGGACAGGAAATCTTTGGCGTCGTTGCCGGGGGTCGGTTTGAGCCTGGTTGCCACGTTGCCTTTGGGGGGTTTGATTAAGAAGGACGTTGCGAGGCCATCGATCCCCCAGAGCCATCGATTGACTATTTTTATCATGCGTCCGTCAGCCCCTTCGCGCTCGGATGAAACGCTGTCGTCCGCGCCGAGACCCCTACACGCGGCTAATTTGTAATCACTTCCATCAGCGGGTCCGTTTGAGGTTAACCCTCTGAGACACCCTCAGGCGTCGTCCCTCATCTCCTATTATGGCTGACAAGTTACACCCCCCACCTCCCCACCCCACACTGTAGATCTGTCTAAGCTGACAGGCTGCTTGCCAGCCCTTTTGCCTTGAGAGGCCGGCACCTCTGGACGGGCCCCCAGTGGCTCGAGTAGAAAGGCTTCCGGACCGGTGACCCGGTTGCCACGATTGGGTTTTGTGTGGCGACAAACATTTAACAGGTCTTTGGCAGTGCAAGGATGATTTTGAAAACCGGTAGGAGGGATATGAAACGGATTCCCATCGTTCAGTCTGTCTCTTTCTCCCTGCTTGTCTCACTCTCGCTCCTGGTAGAAGGGTTTTTCTCACCCCTGACCCTTCACCCTGGGCAGGTTATTACATAGGAAGTGAGCCAGCAGTGTGATTTCACTGTCCTGTGTTCTCCATTTCCTGTTTTCTGGGGGACCCAGGACCCCCTGAGGGTTTGGTTTTGTTTTTTTCGGGCAGAGGACAGCTCTATATCCCCTTTCTCCCCTGGCCACCGCGGTTCCTCTCACCCCCTTTACCGGAGGACTGAGGCATGGCTAATCCCAATTGGGCTGAAAGGCCGTGTTTACATGGCGGGGATTAGGGAGAGATTAGTGCTATCACATCACAGGATTAGATTGAGTGGCTGGAAACAGTCACCACTCTATAATCACATTCTCACAAGCCTCACTTCCTTCTTCTCTCACTCTCTCTCTTTATGTCTTTCCTTAGGGCTTTGGGGATAACATGGGGTCTTGTCTTTCTCCTTCTGTTATTAGGCTACCGTAGTTAACTTCTCAAGTCTCTCATTACCGTCTTGGGGCTCTTTTCCAAAGGGCCCGTATTTAAGCCTGTAGTCTAGCAGCCGGATCTCCCCAGTACACGGCTACATCCACACTCCTGTGGCCTTTGTGCTTCTCTCTGCGAAAAGAGCCTTAGTCGCTGGGGAAGTAAACAAATCAGATATCTGCAAGGTGAGACATCATCATTTAGTTGCTGAAGTTGAGTCTCAACCGCCGTTCTGTTTCCTTTTCCTCCGTCTCTCAGGGAGGAGCGCGAGCGCTGGATCCGGGCGAAGTATGAGCAGCGTCTGTTCCTGGCGTCGCTGGCCGGGGCCGACCTGTCCCTGGGCCAGCAGCTCCTGAGGGCCACAGCCGAGGAGGACCTTCGTGCCGTCATCCTCCTCCTGGCCCATGGCTCCCGGGAGCAGGTCAACGAGACGTGTGGCGAGGGTGACGGGCGAACCGCGCTGCACCTGGCGTGTCGCAAGGGCAACGTGGTCATCACGCAGCTTCTCATCTGGGTACGGTGGTGGTTGGCGCCAACAGGGGGCAGTGTCACGGTTTATTACCCTCCAGTTACACCTCCCGCCAAAATAAAGGCTCAGAGAAATAATAGCACTGGGCCACAGTTTACTTTCTGTGTTAGTGTTTCTTTATTCCGCTTGTTTACGTTGTGATATGTATTTATGCTTTATATATTTCTTAATTCTCACTGTGTAGATGTCGCGTGCCATGTCGCAAGAATTTTGTTTTTCTGAATGACACTGTTATTCAGTGCATTTGATCAATAACAGACTTTGACTTGAGTTGGCTGTAGGTCACGGAGCTATAACTCTGTCCCCCTCTCTCCGGTCTCCAGTACGGCGTGGACTTGATGGCGAGGGATGCCCACGGGAACAGTGCACTGGCGTACGCGCGGCAGGCCAACAGCCAGGAGTGCGTAGACACGCTCCTTCAGTACGGCTGTCCGGATGAACGCTTCCCCCTCATGGCCACGCCCAACCTGTCCCGACGCAACACTAACCGCAACAACAGCTGCAGCAGTGCCGGCAGCGCCGCGCTCATATAGACATTACACCCGCCCCCAGCACGCCCCTTTCAGGAAGCCTCTGGTACTGCATCTTGCAGACTATCCACGGGCAAAACACACACATGTACATATTACACGTAATAGAAACTGAAGAAGAAAAATACTGTGACATTGTATGCATTTTACACGCTCAGAATAATGAAAACAATGTGTCATTTTGACAAGAGACTTGGAAGAGGGCCTGAATTGGGAAAAATGGCTGAACTCTTCTTTTTTTTGGGAACCACTACTTGGGCACTCCGCATCTTTGACCCCCAGTTGCCCCCGACCACAGAAACACTCCACTGTGCCACTGATCTCCGTCAGAAAACACTAGTGCTCTGGTTGTAGTAGAACTGATCATGCTTCTATGGAAACCTGCTGCTCTCTACCCCCTTAACTCCATGACAGTCGTTATTTGGGAGAGCTTTTGTCCAATTGTTCAATTCCTCTCCAGACCTACCCTTCCCGGTGGGCAGGAAATGGCTTGGCTCTACTTCCAGGTGGAGTTAGGTGACATTCAGCCCCGCTGCTAGCTGCCTGGCTGCATGCGGCCCTAAGCATGATGGGACATGGGAAGGAAGCGCTTAAATCACATGACAAGCGGTGACGCCTCTTCGACACCTGACCGCAATCTGCTCCAAGCTTGAACCCAAGCCACAAATACAGCGACGTTGTCTCGTTACTACATCAGCTGAAGGGAAATAGTGGCCAATGGTTTTGGAAGGATGTATCTGTGTTGGATGAGGCCCTCTGCAGCATGTCGGAGGGGAGGTGCTGTTGAAGAAAGCTACGGCTGTTCTCCTCTACGGCGTGAAACCCGTGGAGAAATGCCACGAAAACGACCAACAGAACTTTACGCTGCAGCTTACTGCTCATCACCTCTCCCTCTTCCTCCGTGTCTTCTGCCCACAACACTCCCATCAGTGATTGCACCACTTTCCTCTTCACTGAGTGGTGTGACTCCTCCCTACGTTTTTACCAAATGTGGTAGAACAAATAAGATCCTCTGAAAGTATGCATATTTTAAGGACAAAAAAACTATCTAAACAAAAATCTAAACAACTTAGAAATGAAACAAAAATAGTGATGGCATGTCATGAGTACTTTCTGCAGTTTCTTTTTTTTAAAGAGGGCGGTTCATTAGGCCTGAATTGTGTATATCATATTGTGCATTTCTGGACCATTAGATACATTGTAGAGAATGTTCATCTGTCAATTCCACGCTACAGCCTTGCCCTGACTTCTCCACTAGCCTCAACGCAGTCAACTGATAATGACTTTTTAATCATTTTGCAAATGGCCACTTCAGAGCCGTCCACAATAAGGGCATTTATTACCAGCCTCCGCTGTCATAAAATCAGTGTCAGAACCATGATCTGCATCTTCATACCACTGTCCGCTCAATCCTTATGGGAACTAAGGGGAACTTCTTTTTAGTATCGTTTTTATTCCTCTCTTGCATTCTGCCTCGGTTTCATCGGGTCGGCAGATTTACCTTATCTGCCGTTTCAGCTCTAAACACATGTGGATAATGTATTGTTGCTTGGTGACAGAGGATGGAAGGACCTGTGACTATCATTACCTCATTGATTACTAATGTGTGCTGCATGTATCAGGCATCGGGTCCATAGTTCCATTACATCCCATTGATCTGCCGAGGGTCCAGGAGAAGCCCGGCACGATTCCCACTAGATAGGCTCACTGTTGTCCAATCTGTCTCAGGTCATCAGAGATGTCCGTCTGACAGTTTGGCCAGTGGACTCTCTGACTTTGGAGAATAATTGTCATTTGATGGATAATGTGATGGATAATGTCCCTTCACTTGACTCGATTTTTCTGATTTGGGGAACAGTTAGCAATTTGGACCCCTAGCTTTGCCTGACCCCCTATAACTAAGGTCTACTAGTTATGAATTACTAGTTATTTTTACTCTTACGTAGAAACTACTAGTTACTAGTTCAGGCCAGTAGTCATTAGTTACCAACCAGGACCCACTGGTTGAGGCCTTCTAGTTCTGGACTATAATTTCCTGGTCAGGTTAACTAACATTCTTTATGAATCTTTGGTCAGAAAGGTATTTGTCTTTCTGAGGTATTCTGCATGCGTGTCCTCCATCCTCAGTCTCTCCCTGTACAGCCATTTCTATGTCTGTTGTTCCCCAACCAATCATACAGTCCCTACCTCTTTTACTTCTTTGGCACCATATTCCCTTCATAGCGCACTACTTTGAACCAGGGCCCTTACTACTCATAGAATGGAAGTGCACTATTCAGAGAATAGGGTGCCATTTGAAACGTCTCCTTTCTGCTCAGCGACTCAATATGAAGGGCTTCTCTGCTTTGGGAATCCTACACTCTGTAAATAGTGTTCTGTGTCCTTATCTTTGCTACTGCTTTGCTTTCTATCTCTGTTTTGGTGGGGATGTTGTGACGATGTATTCAAAGGGAGAAGGAAGGTAGTTCTGGACTCTGAGGGAAAACATGTTTATTTCTGTGGTTTGAGTGGAATCTTGCCATTGCACGTAAGATGTCGTTGTTTCTGGGAGAAGGGAATGAAGTCGGGGATAGTTACTCAATGTCATTGTGATATCTAGCATCAGGGCTGTCAGGTCAGAACACTCCTTCCCTCTCTGTTGGCTCGTCTGCAGCTTGCTCTGCACAAGTTCTTCTGACTGTGCCTCTTACCTTTAGTCTGTGCGTGTGTGCGTCTCCCAAACTGATTTCAAAGAATGAAATTGTCCCCTATTTATAATTGCTTGTGCCCTTTGTGGTCCCTCATGTGTCTATGTGCGTAAACACCTGTTTTAAGGCGTGGCTTTTGACTGACCTGTACAGGTATCTAAGCAATATGGAGGACAGGTGTTGATGTCCATGCTAACCTCTCTGCGGTGTTGTTCCTGTCCAGCACACACCCTGCAATACCCGAGTAAGCTTTATAAAAACCCATACATCACACACACTTATTTCCTGTCATTGTGACCAATAGAAATGTGGAAAGAATGCTCCACCTTCTTGAGACTGAATAAGGCGAGATGTGCTGGAATGTCCGTCCTTAGGCAGCCCTGAACACTAAAGTCACCTACCTGCCCAAACCTACCTTTCTCGTCCTTCGTTTCACCTTTATCGTTGCAGTGCCACTGATAGCAGAGTTAAACCTCTTTTAGTCACTAAGTGGGTTTCTCCCAATTGAAAACACTTGCCAACGTCCTATTATTTATGACAGAAAATGCACTACATATTCAGTTTGATGCTCTCTACCTTTTTCAGTCCTACTAGCAAGTCTGTCCAGAAGAACACTTAGCATGACTCTGTGTTTGTGTAGATCCTTCAGCTTTTCCCTAATATCTTCTGCTGGCATAAAACGGCTCCTTTCAAAGCCCCCGGCTCTCGTAGGAAGACATATGAAGAGGCCAACATAGTATTAGACACAGCGCCGTTTGTTCTTTAAGCGGTGGAATTTGTTATTAGCTATAGTGTGAGCTTATCACCGTTAATGTTCAATAACTGAAGCACCAGGAGGCGATCCCGATTAATTGGTTGAACCGGAGCGTATGGATACCGGTTTGGATCCCAGGCTATCCTTTAGACACGACACGGACGTGCGCCACTGTGAACTCACAGGGAAACGAGCCCTGTGGTCAATCAGCTAGCAGACAAGGGGGACCCAGCATGTCAGTCAGTCTGTTCCTTTAGTGACGCTACTGTACCGACCGCTGCTGTGCCCTGCATCCAGGCCATTTGGCACTCCACCTGACGGACTTTCACCCCCATGTACATAGATGTAAAGTATACAAATAGAGAAGACAAGCGAGCAGACAAACAGGAATAAAAACTCAGTGTGTTGATTTAACTTTCTTTTGTTGTTGTTGGTTGATTTGGGCCCAGCGCGCCTCTGGTTACCTCATTGTCGTCGGCCATCCATCATGTATGTAGCTTCACGGCCCAACCCGGAAGGACTGGCCAATCACTTATTTAATATGAATATATTACTATAAAGCTATGGAGGACGTCCCATATCTCTCCTTCAAAGTGTCTGGTCTGGTTCTGTTTAGTCGTCATTTGAGTCCAGACATCTTTGTTATGACTTATCAGCATCAAGCAGCGTTACCGTTCCAATTGTCGTTGTTCTCCTAATTATTATTATTATTACTGTTATTATATTGAGTTTGTCAGCTGTACAGTATCGTGTTGAAAAAATATACCTAATACAGAGTCTTCTACTGTAATGTGTCTTTTCAATAAAGAAAGAATAATGCTTCTTAATATAACTCCTGTGTACTCTTTCAGTGTGTGTTCATGGATGTTGAGTGGGAACTGGGATGTGATTGAGCTGATGGTTTGCTTTAGATGCTTAAAGCTTCAGTGTGTGCGGGTTCCCATTGGCAGTGCCATTGTAAGCATTTCAGACCCCTTCTCTTTCTCCCCATGTTGTGGTATAGATTGAATTTATAACTGGCCAAATCAAATAAAAATGTCCGTCAGTATGCACAATACCCCCATAATGATAAATGAAAAACACGTTTTTAGAAAACGTTATTGAAATAAACACATATAATCAACATCAGTTTTTAATTTTCAGTTTGTAGAAGTGCATTTGGCAGCAATCTCAGCTTTAAGTCTACATGGGTTTGCCTCTACAGTTTCGCACAGCTGCATTTGGGCAGTTTCTTCTGTGCAGATCCTCTCAAGCTCTGTCAAATTGGAGAGGTAGCATCAGTGAACTGCTATCTTCACGTCTCTCCGCAGATCTTCAAGGGGGTTCAAGTCCTGGCTGTGGCTAGGCCACTCAAGTATATTGACATTCCCGAAGCCACTCGACTATTGTCTTGACTGTGCTGTTCCGGTTGTTTTCGTGCTGAAAGATTAAAGAATCTTGGCCCTAGTCTGAGGTTCTGCGAGCTCTGGGTCAGGTTTTCTTCACAGATCTCTGTATTTTGCTCCATTTATCCTTACCTCAATTGTGAACTGTCTCCTAGTCCCTGCCGCTGAGAAGCATCCCCACAGCATGATGCTCCCACCACCATGCTTCACAGAAAGAGATAGTATGAGACAGGTGATGAACACTACCTTGTTTTCACCAGGTGTAGTGGTTGGCATTTTGGCCTAATAGTTTGATTTTATATCTCATCCAGAGAATATTTTTCCTTGTGTACCCAAACTCCTTCAGACGACATGTCATATGTTTATTACTCAAGGGTTGCTTCCGTCTAGCCACTCTACCATAAAGGCCTGATTTATGGGGTGCTGCAGGGATTGTTGTCCTTCAGGCAGGGTTTCCCATCTCTGCAGATAAACTCTGGTTATTTAGTTTAGACTGACAATTGGCTCTAGTACTTTTTTTTTGTGGTTCCAAACTTCCATTTCACACTGATGGAGCCCATTATTCTCCTGGGAAATTGCAATACTGAAGCAACTTTTGCACCTGTTTATTTTTGCTCTGACATGCACTATAAAGAGTGGGACATTTTATAGACAGCCTTTCTCAATCATGTCAAGTTGAATCAGTTGAATTTGCCAGAGGTGGACTCTATCAAGTTCTACAGAAGAATCAAGGATTATCAAACAGCGCTCCTTGAGCTCAATTTTAAGCATCTCTGGGTTCTTGAAAAGTACTATATAAATATAATGCATAATGATTATTATTTTTACTCATTTTGATGGCATACGGTCTGAATACTTACATACATCATGATGAAAAAATATATATTGAATCCAGTATACATTTTATTCTGAAAGTTTAAATTTAAAGTTTATAACTACCAGATGGGGAGAAAGAATACTGTCCAATGGCACTATGTATGTATCCGTTAGTATGCTTGCGCTAGTGTCCTTAGGTGATGTGTCTGTGAATGGTCCAGTGTGCTTGCGTGTGTGGATGTGGATGTGTGTGTGATGAAGGCGTTAGACCAGGGTCCTGTATGTCCTGTGTTGTTTGCCGCTGGCTCTAATGGGATAAGACTCTTTTAATCCCTCTGTGATTCAGGAAGGGGCCGGGCAGGGGCCGAGGGGAGGGTGAGGAGGGGGAGACGGACAGGGGTCGGCCCTCACAAAGCACCAGGCGCAGTGGGGAACAATGGGCCTGTGGCAGGCCACGACAGCAGATGTAATTAAAGAGATTAGACAGGGAAGTGAGGAAAAGAGCAGCGAGGGGTGGGGGGGTGTGTGTATGTGTGGAGAACAGCACCTCCGTAAACAGTAATGATGTGGTAATGAAGCCTGCCAGATGACCAGGCTTCTATCGGGTTTCTGTTTCCTCACATTCGAATGGTTTCAAATGCCCACCTTAGTAGTTTTACAAAGCAAAGGCTCAAAAAGGAAAGGGGGATGCCTGCCTTTGCCGATGTGGTGTGGAGAACCAGTACAAACTCTGTCAGTGGGATGTGTCCTCAATGTTCCGGCCTTGACCACACAATGAGCCAGGTGAGATGGACATTGGCTAGCAGTGTCAGACAACACAGGGAAGCAGAATGCTGCGCTCCGAGAAACGGACACCTTTATGAATGCAAGAGGAGCCCCCAAATGAGGTATGAAATTCAGCTCAGTAACCAGGGTGATCCAGGGAATGAACCGCTGTAGCCAATCAGGGCAGGGAGGTCTTCTCACACCAACCACTAGGTATATGTCTACATTCTTGTTCTGTTTGAACATCTGCATCCATGGTGAACTATACAGACCATAATATGATCAGTGGTCATCGAACCTATATAAGGGAAGATTGATTCAACACAGATCAGGGTTAGCAGCAGTTCTGGCAATAGACTAATTCAGAAAGTGAATTGAAATTAAATTAATGTATTAGAAAATACTGAACAAAAATCTTTCGTATAAATGTTTTCTGAACATGCTGAATTAATTGACTGGATTTAAAAAGATTGCAGCCCAATTCAAATAATCGTCCCCAGAAATGTATGGTAACATTTCCATAGATTTCTAATACTATCAATAGCTAATTAATAACTACAATAATTTTATGAATTAATAGCCAATATTGTAGTCCATAAAAATGTGATTGCAGATAATCACTGTAAATTTTCCAAGTTTTTTTTTCCTCCAATTTATTTGTTTCTAGCAGTGAGGATTGATATCTACTCCATTGACTAAGGTGTTCTTTCACCCTTGAGTTTGTTGGTTGTCTCATCCATGTTAAGGTGATGTAATAACTGTACAACTCTCCAAAATTACTGAAATGTAAATATAAAAAAAAAACATTATTCAGTAAATGCAGACACGAGCAGTTATTTCCATGGTGTTTTATGTTAATATTGGCTGACGAACTAGCACAATATAATAACTTTATTTTATACTTGTAACATGTATAAAATAAGTTAGGTATAATGCTAATTAAGTTACATAATGCGGAGACCTGAATGCAATAGAAATGACATTATCATAAAATTTCATTAAAGTTTGTATGATGGTTACCTACTCTTTTATAGGAACGCAGTAACTAGCACATTGTTTATTAAACGCTCATGCAAAAAATGTACCTTCTCATTAGAGAGGTGGTCACTTTGGAATGTTAAAATTAAAGATCTATCTTGTGCTGGCCCATAGTCGGTGGTGTCCGCACGCATGCAATGGTTTGGTCAGCTGTCTGTCTCTACGATTCCCACTTTCTCCTGTCGGGTCTACTACATTTCTGAGTATCTAGCTCTCCAACTCCCCAACAAATAAAAAATACGCAATACATGAATTAACTAATTTAGTTTGGATGCGAATTCAATTGTACATCTAAAATGTTATAGATGACGGTGCAGGTAATATTAGTTACAGGTTGAAATAGGTTCCTCATCTATATCTTTAAAATATATCTTTAGTATTTGTACTGGATGTTCTTATACTTGGGAGATAAAGTGCCAGCATTCTTAAGCCAGCGCCTATTAGGCCACTGTAGTCTCAGGGCTTGCTTTCTATCAGAATTAATCATTGGGGGTTAATTTGAAGCTCAGACAAGTTGCTGTTAATTTAGTGAAGGGGGACATGCTAGAGTGAAAAGCTGAGGTCCCGACCAATCCCCTTGGGACTCATTTATCAGCCAACCGCGACGGCCCGGCTTGATTACAATTTGCAAAAAAATTCATTAGTTAGCAGGGCAATTGTCAGATCTCTCCCTCACACACACACACACACCTCGCTACTCTATTGCTTACTGCATGTGACATATCTCCTTGTCAAAAATTAAGTAGGCTACAAATTCAACTTTGTGTGTTCTTTCAGCTTGCAAGTCTGTATTGGATTATTTTTAATGGACATATTTTGTTGTAGGCTATCCAGTAGGTAATCATAAGCATGAGTGCATCTCGGTTGGGGTGAGAATAATGTGTTATATGTCGAATTTGTGAGGAACAGATACCCTCCTCCCCTCCCAGGAAGCTCATCTAGTTGTTGCCAAGGCTGTTGGTGAAGCTCACCCAGAGCGGTAGATGCCTATAAATCTGATCTTTACAATAATTCACTCTTTCTGCTGGAATGACGAGTTGAGATTTCAGTTTCATAATAAACAAATGCGCTCGCTTGGAGAATTTCTAACGATGAATCACGAAGGCAAAATGTTTTTTACGTGGGTGTGGATATGCTAAAATATTATACAAATATTTTGTAAGCAATGTCAGATTACATATCCTATTCTCTAGTTATATACATTATACATAACGTGTATCTTATCACTCGGTGCAAGCTATATACAATGAATGGCACTTAAAATGTACAGGTGCGTGCGCCGGATAAATGATGCGCGTGATGATAATAGTAGTGCTGCTGCCCTCGGGGATAACGCAATGAGAGTGAAGAGGCAGTATGTGACAGAACGGCCATTAAATACTGGAACAACATATTTGAGGATGCTTTAGCGGAGAAATAATGATAGTTGTCCTGTCTGGGGAATCAGGAGCTTCATCGAGACCCTAATGCTCGAGAATAATAATTTAGCTATGAACAAATAGAAGTACTAAATAATGTTCGGTTTAACTCAATTATTTGTTAAACTTCTAAGAAAATTGTAAAAACAATTATCAACATTTCTCATAGGACGATTGCATGTAAGCCTAACTCTCGTCTTCGATCATGCTAACAACATCAAGTAAACAATGTTAAGCATCCCTTCAGTGCGACGCCCCTTCCCTATCTGATCTAGTAGGAGCTGTTATTAACTATGATGTTATGTCAACTCATTTGTACTTAAGCACCATGTGTTTTCAGCTCAGTTCATTTTTTGCTTCTAGATTTATTTTAAACATGTGCTGACATTAAGCTCTTGTCGTTTTTTCTGCAGGTCATGTTTTGTGTAGAAGCTGCTCCAGCAACACATCCAGACATCCTAATTTAATAGGCCTCTTGAGTCTTTAAATTGGTGCCCTATAGGCTACATATTATCCAAAATGTTAACCTATTTAAAACGTAATTATAATAACCAATAGTTTGTATATGCGTAACGCCTAATACTGATATAATGCATTCTCTGAATGGACTCAGAGAATATTCCTAGGAATATTATATCCTACCAAGAGTCATTAATCAGTTTGGCGTGTATGTATGTTATTTTGAGGTAGGCCAAACAAATGTTTAGCAGATTTATGCACGAAGCATCATCGACACAGATTAGCCATATCAATTCCACCTCCGCGGGTCTACTACCAGAGATCACGGGGTCAGATAGTCCTGCAAATGAATTCTATTTTTGTCCAAATAATTTTATCGAATAAATTCACCTCGGTAGAGGTAAATATTAATGGTAGGGCAATTGGGCGCGGGGACGCTGGCCAAAAAACACAGATTGGCTGTGCGCTTGCACTCAACGCCTTGATTTCAGTTCTCACCGCCCCTGTCCCGTAAATAAGGAGGTTAGCGGGGCCGGGGCAGAATGAGGCCGAAGATCAAGGCTGATACTGGGCCGCGACCTTTCTAAACAGCCGTGGTTCGAGACGTTTTACTCCAGGGAAATAGTGTTCCTCACACCGCATGACCTTGGGGTTTCATTCACCCTGGCTGATGCGACCCACCCCCTGTCATAACACGAAATTGCGTCGCAGAGCGAGATCTTCTTAAACATATAGAGCTTGACATGCCTCTGGTTGATTCAATCTAACATACGCGACAAGGTTGGCCTTAATTTCAGGGGGTGGCTGAAGCAGTGGGGTAGAGGTGTAAAACTGTCACCTCCCTGGCTAACTGCATGGCTTTACTATGGGAGAGATGCACAGTTGGTCCTGCTTCCGCAATAACCACTCACTGTTGGTGCACGCAAAATGTTCACAAATCTCAAATGAATTGTAATAGTATAATATTTACAATGTTCTTAAAGTTAATAATAATACTATTATAACATAAATAATATTCATAGTAGTAATACTATGAAACATTTTCATTAATTAAATCTAAACAAAATTGTTTTATATTTCATAATTGCAGTCCAAACATTAAGTAATCCCAAATTAGATTTTGATCATGGTAAAAACAAAAGAGCATTTGATATTGGTAAAAAACAATAAAAAGCCTGTATACGCACAATATTAAATTCAAAATGACTATCTTAAAAATCTGAATGACAAACAACGGAAAACTTTTTTTTCATAATCCAAATGGTTCCATCTTTAATGCACACTATATTATTTAATAAGTCATGGAATGTTAGTTACTTTTTGCACAATATTAAATGAATTTGCAGCGTGCTTCCCGACTATTCAAAAAGTCACAATTAGGAAAATGAATTCAAGCAACCATGGAGCCAACTGGAAACAGAAACAAAAACTGAGAACCAATACGTTTTTCAGGGGCACTTTTTGGTGGAGGTGATGGTTGTTGAGATGTAGTGTGTTCGTGTGGTAAACAATGTAGGCGTCCGCGGTGTGTGTGTGTGGGGTGTGGGGGGGGGGGGGGTAATTGCTGTAGAGTTACAAATAGAAACTATAAAAGTGCTCCTTTTGAGACAAGGCTGGTTCATTCTTATGTGATGTGTGCCTGCTGTTAAAACAACAATAATAATACAAGCAGGCATACGTTTCTTCAGAATCAGCAGCACATACAAATGTCAAAAAACTCATAAAGACTTAAAAGTGGGCTATAATTTTTCATATTGTCGGAAATGTACAGGTGTAATTTGTTTCTCGTTGTATTGTCCTGATTTGGTCCCATGGCGGTTATAGATAAGGGTCCAACTCGATATTTACACTCGTAACCAGGGTAATGAATATGTCACATTTTTTGTCTTCTTAGAGGTTCAGTCAACAGGCAGTTGGATCGATTCAGCAGTAAAGCAGAGGAAAGGCAACAAACGTAGACTACCATCAACTAATTTGCTTTCCTCTGGCTTACAGTGACTCCCGAAAGGAACAAATTGGTTTATAATTATCAGTTGTCCCACAGTGACATGTGTTGTTTTGAACAGTGTTATTTACCGAATCAGTATTTAGTCCATCAGTACCATAAACATAAATGTTAAGGCCTGGCCTGTTCTAACTGTTGGTGCTGACTCCTTATTGCAAACCGACTGACGTGCACAGGGATGGGCACCACAATTTTTGGGTTCCTAGAGGGTTCTCCGGTTTTGGAGTTGACATTACCGGCCTTCACGCGTTTCCACTTGGCCCTCCGATTCTGAAACCAGATCTTGACTTGAACTTCGCTGAGTTTCAATGCATGGGCGATCTGCGAGCGTTCCGTCAAAGACAGGTATTTCTTACAATGGAATTCCTTCTCCAGTTCTAAGAGCTGCTCGCTCGTGAATGCCGTTCTCCGTCGCCGGTTCTTGCCGGTAGAAGTGGTGCTGCCAGTGCCGTTAGACCCGTGGACGCCGTCGTCCACGTTACCGTCCCCGTCATCTTTCTGGCACATTGAGTTACCGGTCATGTTGTCATCGGAGCTGTAGTCTAAATCGCTGTCCATTGAGAAACTCTCATCTTTTCTATTGCACTCGTCCTCTTTTGGGTCTTCTTTGCTATTAGTTCTGGCTGTAGGGCAAAGAAAAAAAAATTGGTTTGTAGTTCATTGACAATAACACACAAAAACAGTTAATTACTATCGCTCTTTTAATCATTAAATCTACCAAACGAGCAACTTATTTTTTTTCTACGATACTCTTTAACTCGTCACAATTAGAAGGCGGTTTATGTGCCTATCCACCTTTCTTGCTTTTTACGCATGACTAGCCTCCACATAATGTGTTAGAGGAAAGCAGTAGTAAGTGTATATGGTTAAAAACAAATATGAACCCAAAACGGTTGTGTCTCTTGTAAATATGTAAATATATCAGAACAAATGCAATTGGGTCATTTAATACAACGTCTGAAATACGCTTAGATTTAAACAGTTCTATTAGATTTATTTAGTGACTTACATTGGCCATTATAAAAGATTCGGTCGACACATGATTTTGATAACAGTTTTAGACATTAAAACACTGAAGGCGCCTTTCCCACACTTCAATTAAACTAGACTAATTTAGTTATAAGGCAGCTCACCCCCAGGGCATTTTTTTTTGAAAAACCTGATATAAACGTATTTGATCCTATCATGCCAAGCTTCTAATGACACAAAATATGGGCTCGTCCATGTAAATCTTTAGTCATATAAAAATTACACATTTTCACTCAGGGGAAACAGTCATTTTCACTAGAATTTTGTCGTTTTAACTTCGGGTTTTGCAGGATTTGTATTGCTATTGTTCAGCTTGGTTGGTACATCCCTAACCGCAGAGCGTAATTCATTTTGGTTGAGTCTATCTACAAACATCAATACAAATTAACCTTGAAAATGAACACAATTTTCTTCTTTGAAATAACAGGCCTGATCGTAGGGCCTATTCGTCAGCTGTTTTGTAACTTCTTACAAACAATACAAAAAATGTAACCAAGTGAACATTAATAAAGTAACGTCTATACTACATTTTTGCAACACTACATTTTAACTGATATTATGGTAGGCTACCTGTGGATGATTGCACTGGGTCTGAGTCGTGGTAGGAGGGGAGCGCGGCCGACTCTTTCCCTAAAAAAGTCTTTCCGTCATCTCCATCCAAACGAATGTCCTGAGATTTGTCGAAGACCGCATGGAGGGACTGCGAACCGAACTTCCTCGCGGCTTCTTGATGCTGCTGTGAAGCCGAGAACCCTCCCGGCAGGCTGGCCATGAGGGTGGAGGTGAGTGCCATGCCCTGAGCCAGGCTGGAGCAGAATGAGTTCTGCAGGCTGGGGATCTGGTGGTGCGGATGGGTAGCTGACAGACCCTGCTGCAAGGCAGACTGGGGCAAGGCAGGGGGTGGCGGAGGGGGCGGCGGGAGCACCACTGACCGGTACGGCATGAACATGGGGTAACCGGTGTAGACGAAGTGTCCCGGGCTAGGTTGAGGGGGCCCGCCGATCAGAGAGTCGATACTGAAGGCAGTGGTGCTTCCCAGTGGGCGCTGCATCATCATAAACGAAGGGCTGAACGCTGCACTCATATGATCTGATGGAAGGAATGTCAATCAAGGAAATATTACCGGAGACAAGGTAGCGATGCCCCCTGGAGTTATTCTTGTGTTCCGAAGTCACCAATTTCACAACGTAATTGTTATTCAACTGACAACCGACCGTAAAAACGTGGACGTTTTAGTAATCCCGTGATTCGTATTTTGTGATTAAATAAAATCATCCCATCAGCATCACAGCAGATCGACACACGATGCTTGAGAGTGAGGACGTGTCCAGACCGAGAGAATCGCTGCAAACTTGGAGCAGTTGTATACGAACTGTGCATGTGTTCCCCTTTGGTTTACCTTGGGCTCGGAATACCTCGAGCCAGATCGCATTCCAAGTGCCAATCAGTATCCTTGAACTGCCTCTGACGTGGTGACCATTTGACAACAGCAATCTTCAAGTCGATGATACTCGATTTCCGCAAGTCTGTCTTAGTTGTAGAGAGTGGAGTGATGCCACTCCGTTCTACAACATCCAGATGTTAAGCAATGAGTTTAAATTCCGCTCCCTCTGTTTAATCCGCTTTTTTACGCGCAAGGACCACCCTCCCGTCAAACTCTCGCATTTCATTGGTCGTTACTAAAATGTTGGGTTAGCTGTCATTCGTCACATAAACCTGTAAGGACTAGGTTCGGTTTAGGAAATAAATGCCAATTACGTGGATTTGTAAAGCGTAGGCTAACACACCCCAAGGGAGCATAATGCAAATGGGAATTAGGCTACATGTGCAATATACATAAATGTTGGCTACAGTTATCTTCTTTAGAACATGCAATGCATAAATTACAAATATATCTATGCGAGCGTGAAATGCGAGCGTGTAATGCGAGTGTGCGTGTTGTTGCTAAAAAACTAAACACATTTGCACACAATCCTTTCCCACCTATTCTTAATGACTGGTAGTAAAGTGAGTATGGTAGACATGGGATACATTATACATATGCAAAGATTTACATTTACTTACATCTTGCCCTATTTTGCTACTCGCCCTATTGGTTATTATGAGAAAAGACTGTCCTCAGATATGAGTTACTGGAAGCTTGGAGTGTACAATAGTTCAATTTTCACCGCTGACCAAGCTATCAATACATACAGCTTTTAGGAGGAAATGAGAGATCGAGAGGAGAAATGGAGAGCAGACCCTGCCACCCAGACCTGCCGTGTCATTCCCCAGTGTCAGCAGACCTGCCATTCCTTGGTCATCCCCTGTGAGTTATCCAGACTCATTCATCTCCCACTGCACTAACTACTTATAAGGAGAGCATATTTGGAATGTGAGCAGATGTTACTGATGGAAATGTCCCCTAAAGAGCTAATGTGAGCCATTCTAAATAACAGTCACTATGCAGCTGGCTAACCTTTATAGTAATATATAAGAATGACACGTACATACATGTTGTTATTCTGCTTGCGTTACTAACCGGTTTATAATGCCAAGGAAGTACCTTTGGGTTTTGTGGAATATAGTTCCCAGCTAAGGGCTGCATCCAGGCACTCTGTGTTGTGTCGTGCTTAATAATAAGAGCACATGGGCACATAATCACATGTGCCTCATTGTTAAAAATATGCCATTAAGGAGACGTGAGCCGAAATCTCTAAGCATTTCTCTCCCTTACTGAGTGATTTGGGATGTTTAGTGAGCGTACGAGGTGCCAGGCGAGGTGGCAAATCATCTGCTTGATGTAGGAACTTTGAATTTTGACAAGGTCTCTCTCCTCACTGCCACGATATGTTCACAGCACAGCTAGATTCCTGTCCAGCTATTGTTTGTGCATTTGAAAAGCACTCTTGCTATGAGTCAGTAGCCACAGTACCTATTGATGTCCATGATGACCAATAAATGTCAGTCATATGAATAACACATCCGTGCAGTGTTACAGCCAGCCTCTGACGGCACTGCCATATTTTTATGTTAGTTGAGCTGGCTGTTAATCGAGGATACCCCCCCCACCTCAGCGTGTCTAACCGCCCCCCCCCCCCCCCCCCAAAAAAAACTACTTTGAGCCAATCCAATGGCATGAATGGGAACCCCCAAGCTTGCCCCCCCCCCCTTTTCTCCACCCTAACTCGCTCTTGTGGTCCCCTCCTTCTCCCTCCAGGGTCATGGGGACACCATCTCATTAAAGGCTGCCCGATCCACAACTGCAATGCAGACATTAAATAGCAGTATTTTTCAATTAGGGCTGACAAATTCAATCAAAATTCCATAGATTAGGATGAAATGAGGCATGGGTCATTTACAAGGGAATTTAATTGCACAGCCATTAGACAAATAGTACAGCAGTCACTGTCTCATTATCAATCATGTGGGGGACATCAATAGTAAAGTCCTGCTAGGCTGTGAGATGGGGAGGAGAGGGAGGTTTGCGTGTGCGTGTGTGAGCGTGTGCGTGTGTGAGCATGTGTGCGTGTGTGTGAGTGTGCGCATGTGCACGCACGCTTCACTAACAAACTACATTGCCGCAACTGCTGAACCGCTCATAAATACCTATTTTTTCTGTTCTTCTAAATGATCCGGTTTAATTAACAACATGGATTATGATTGGAATGGGATTTAATGGAGCCTTTGCTGCCTGCTGCTGAGCTCCCTCATTCATTGTACCGAGGAAGGGGATGACAATCTAAATAAACCAGAGGTTTGTCCAAGTGGTGCTTAATGTTAGAACAATAACATCATGACTACTACCCCTAACTTGATCTCAGTGAGGATTTTAACTAATAATAACTAGAACCGAAACCAAAATAGTTTACAAACTGAACTGGGAAACAATTCATTTCTTTTTTATTATTCCCCAAATTGTCTAAAATAAGGCCTTTCTGAGCATTTACTATATATCCGATATGAAAACATCATTCGCCCAGAGTCTGATATGGGGATTTAAGTGAAGGGGATGTACAGGGTATAGCAATTACAAATATGCTTTGGTTGAAAGCCACGGTTGGAGGGAGAGAGGAAAAAGAATTGGATTTGAAAATGTTGCCTCCAGCGTTCGACCATTCAACATTATTTAGTTAGGGTGTCTCGGTCAGACACAACCTTTTCATCAAGCTCTAAATGCCACCAATAATTTATTCTGTTCGGTTCAGATTTCTTCATGAAAACACATATCTTGTTGTTTGACTTATTCTAAGATTATTTTCCATTACCAGGCATGACAAAAAAACTGTTGAAAACCTAACCTCACATCTCAGGTTGTTTCAATGCACTTTAACCCACCCCATCAAAAATCAATAAAGATTTATACATGCAATTGGATTTTTGATTAAAGCTTTAAGGAATCCAATTGATTTTACTTTTAAATGTTTAGCTGACTAACCATGTGAACAGGAATAGGCTTGATCAACAATGGTGACTTTACTGTAGAAAACATTATTCTACTGCACTACTTTTAAACATGGCCCATATCTGGTTTCAAAGGGTTCTCCCCAAGTGCACTGTGATGTGGTGCCATTTTGAACGTACATTATGAAATAAAGTGTCTACAGTAAAACCCCTCAGAAACAAAACTGCTGAGCTATTGAGCCACAGCCATGACTCCACTTGATCTTTAGGCTCACCACTACACCATCTCATCTAGTAGGAATCAATGCCCTGACCGAGGAAAAAAGTGGCCTTTTAACTTAATCTTTTTTAATCCACTTCTATTTGTTTCAATGATTTGTTGTGCAAGTCAGTTTAATTCACAGTAGCCCAGCATTTGAGTCTGCTTGGACCTTAAGCCAGGGTTTGAGTTAAGGTTAAAGGGTTCTGGTTGAATTAAGATATAGAGCTTAAAGCTAGGATAAATGGTATGTTTGGACATAACATTAAAGCGTTCCTGAAAATCTCAATAGGAGAAAAAAACGTTTACACATTTCAAGATTTTTTTTATTCTACATTTATATATTGCTATTTTTGTTAGAAACATTTCAATGTAACAACTGGTCCGTGTGGACAGAACAGTTGAGAGGACACAGGTCAGCCAAGCAGACATGGTCCAATTCTTTTTCCTCTAATAGAGGGGAGATTGGGTGAAGCATTACTGATTAGCGCCTTAGGGGCGGCCACTTATTAGTCTTTTAGCCTAATGAACCACAGGGGCATGAACAATGGTCCTCTAGGATTACCTCCAGACGCACAGCAGGAGCAGAACAGAACAGACCCAACAGAACCATTATATCACAATGGTAGAGCAATTCAGAGAGGCAGATCTGATACTCAGACTGACCCACAAGACATGAAATTCTTCTCTTAGACCCCCTTAGGTTGTCTTGTCTTACACATTATTATTATATTGGCCTCTTAATTTAAATGTATAAAAAAATAGCTTAATTTGTCTTGCTTCTTCATAAATACGGAATCTGAAACGAGACGGATATAACAATAAAGGCCTAATCATTTCCCCAAGATAACACTAGGATCCCTTTACAATGGCCATGGTCCAAGGTAATCTAATTAATCAATCCACAGCCCCCTCTAGAGTCCAAGAAAGGAAGTGCATGTAGAGAACAATGAGAGCTTTTCAGAGTGCCATTATCAGCCGTCTTTTTACTCAATTCAATATGAATACAATATTTTAAACTAAACTGACATCAGAATAACTAAGGCCATGTTGGTCCCAGGACATACACTGCCTGTAATGACTGAGGGACTTTGGGAGAGTGCCGTCGTCTTCGCGGAGAACGCCTGTGACCGTTTTACGGAGCCCCAGGAGGTAGAGCGGTGTGTGTGCCAATGACTGCAGCTATGATGTGATTTAAGCCATGTTTTCCCCAGACAGCTTGAATAGATGACACCCCGAGGCGTCTGTTAGAGGCCAAAAGCGCTGGGAGAGAATAAAAGCGACGAGGTATGCAGGTTAAATACAGGTCGGATAGTTTTGTTGTGAATAAACACTGACAAATCAACAGAGAAACGTGGGATAATGTTTGTCCATGTCCCTTTCATACTTTTGTAGGTCTAACAGGAATGCAGTTGCATATATGCTGGAAAAAGGTGGCTTTAATGAGCGCAAAATGGAACTACAACACTATGGATGATGCCAAATGGAGGCCTGAGTTATTTGTCCTTCATGGGGAAGATTAGATCAGGAGCGAGTATCAGGCTGGACAAGACCTCAAATGCCACGAACCAGGAGAATTTCAGACAAACCAACACAAGGCCAGACGGGAGGGGGTCATTGGAGTCATGTTAGAAGTCAAACCCCCCGTTCCCACCCCCCAGCCCCTCCCTGCCTTCTTGCATTTATGACCAGACGAGAGCTTCAGACTACCAGCTAATTAGATCATCTAGTGAATGTTCACCTCCAGCCACACTCTCCCACACAGAAGCCCTAAAAGACAGTTATTTAATAATTACAGCCTTAATTACAGTTCCAATCAACGGGCCCAAAATAGAAAAAGAGGAGGCTAGTCATCTTCTGCTGTGGCTGAGGCTGTAATTGAGTTAGTCGAAGATGGCGTGTTCATTTCCCAGTTTTTTTTTATCCTAAGCCTTGTCTGTGTTAACTATGTCTGGTTGGATTAGGGGCACTTAAATGGTCCGCTCAAATTGACTACAGCTCCTTGTCTGGTAAACAGACCATGGTTCTTTGATCCCTAACAAGTGTCTATAACGCAGAGCGATTGATTTCTTTCTCTTCATGACATAAAGGAGGCTCGTGAGATGTGATTCTCCCATGTCTTAGTGGAGCGGTCTGGCCTCTCGTTAACATCACCTGGGTTATGCAGTGTCATTTTATTCAGATTTGAGGGAACGTTATTTGTCATATGAGGCCCTTCTTGAGTGAATTGTTTGAGAACAATCTGTGTCATGTTCAATTGTCTCCATCTTTTCTTATCTCCGTCTATCCAGTTGAATGGCTTGCCTCAGCGTCAGTACGCTAGAAAGAGCTGTGACAGATATCTGGCCAGAGCACATGGCGGCATTTAGTTCTGCTTCATTGTGTCAGATAAGAGCTTCTAATGAAGAGTGAACAACTGTGGCTGAGTTAAAACAGAGAGAGAGATGGGGGCTAGAGAGTTAGAGAGGAGAGACGGAGGGAGAGGGGAAAGAGAGAAAGTGGGAGAGGAAGAGAACGTAGAGGCACAGGGTCGAGAGGAGGAATGGGTGGGAGAGATGGCGGGGGGGAAAGAGTGGTAAAAAAGAGAGTATAAAAGAAAGACTGATGAAGTCAACAACCAGCGCTAACCCCTGGACAGGCGGACAGAGTCTGACGTTTGATGAAGCGCTGTCTCAACGCTCCCCCCCCCCGCATGGTGGATCCAACATCATTAGCTGCGAGGGAGACAGTATGTTTCGGCCTGTTTTCCTGGTAATGAGCCCTCTCTCCTCATCTTTCACACAGTAATTAGTGCTGCGACTGAGACGTGGCATGCATCCCAACAACCCCCCTATTCCCTACGCCGTGCACTACTTCTGACCGGACCCATACAGGCCGCAGTCGGACCTAGCGTACTATTTGGGGGATAGGGTGCCATTTTGGATCCTGACACACTCAATGCTAATGGAGCAAACCAGGCAGAAAAAGAGCGCTATTATGTTGGACCCGTGTATCCACTATATCTCACGAAGCGTGGATCCTCTATCCTAAAACATACCTATACTCTTTTCATCCTTCAACCGTACCTCCCTCCACCCGCCTACCCATCGCTCTGTCTTTTGTCGGACCAGCGTATTGTCCCGGATTTCAAATCAAAGCTGAACAAATCCGGGGCGATTCCCAGCGAGATAGCTTGTCTCTCCGGCTTCAAGAGGGAGGCTTCAAAAAGGAGATAGCGAGGCCAGCTGTGCACTAGAAATGGCACACTGAGATGGTTTAATGGTGTCTTCAAGGGGCCTTTGACAAGATTCCATTGCGTGGATATTTCCCAACGTACACTCGGTGTTCATAGTCCATTCTTACCTTCATACCAAAGAGTCCATTTTGATCCACTTATGAGTGTGGGCATTTGTGTGTGGGGGAGGAATGAAGTTGTCCCCTGTGCATGATTAGGTGACGGGGGGCGTGTAGATGTCATGACAATGGTTTGTAAAGGTCACCAAGGCGATTGGGCACATGATCTCTTCATGATGACATCGCACCAGGGTGTCAAGGTTACGGTGGATAAGGTTTCTGATGGTGCGGAGACGTTGGTGTGTGTGTGTGTGTGTGTGTGTGTGTTGAAGAATGTGTGTGTGATGAGAGGGTGGGAGGACATAGGAGATTTATAATAATAATATGAAGTTTGGGTTGACAGTATATGTCAACAGAAACCTTGATACTACAGGCTTTCTCACCTTGATGATCCCAGACTTGTTGAAACACATATTCTTGATGAAGGAACATTTACAAATACAAAGTTTCAGAGATACTTTGGCTATCTACACAACACCTAGAGTCAGAGTACATGTTACTATTTGGATGTGTTGAATGTTAAGCAAACGTTTCTCCAGTCACATCTGAATTATGTAAAATATGGCCTGTGAATATAAACAGGAAGAAGACAAACAATTTACCCGTACAGTTATTAAGAAGAGAAAAACAAAACTTTGTTACGTGAAACATCTGATGGCTGTGTTGGTTGTAGTGTTTAACAACATGGGCTGTCTACAGGGAGTACAACACTGTGTGTGTGTGTGCGTGTGTGTTGGGGGGGGGGGTTGGGTCGGGGCTCTGCAGATAATTATGAGGAGCTTCTGTTTTGGATGGTCGTAAAACACACCCAGTCGAGGCAACTTGAGCCCATACTGCTCCTCCCCTCCCCAAGAGGACTGTGGCGGCCCTGTGATTTCCCAAAGTGCCCTGCCACCGCCGTGACCTTCGCCGGCCGGCCGCCAATTAACGCGGCGTAGTGGTGTAATTGAGGAGAGGAACATCTGGGCTTTAATAGCGTCCTCACCTGGTTCAGAAACACAAACGGGCTCCAACCAAGGGGTCCGGTTGCTCCGCGTGTGACCCGGGGAGCCACTGAATCCTGTTAACTGACATCCCACACTGCAGCACAGACGGGAGGCTTTTACAGGTTTTGAAACGATCCATTCCAGTGGTATTCAGCTCTGAACCTACGATGTCCTGAACCTGCTAGTTTTCTGTTTAACCTGATCATGTTTAAACCAGCACCCGATTAGAGGGGAAGAACGAGACAAGCAGAAGAAAGGTCTAAGCTAGCTACTTTTGCCCCCCTTCCCTGACCCTCCCTTAGAACATGGTTTACAGTCTGTCCATATAGCCTGGTCTCCATCCATCCCTACTGGTACCGGTAGACTCCACACAAGCCCACTGGGACTTGAAGCAGTTTTTGTATGGAAACTCAAATGAACAATATATGCAGCCATTTATATCCTCCTATAAACACAACTTTTGTTGTATTTACTTTTTTCAGTATATTTTACTGAGGGTTGACCTGATACACCAAGAGCTACGACTCTGAAACATGCAGGACGATCCCTAAACGGTTTAACCCTCACTGATTAACTTACTGTAACAAACACCCTTTGAAAACAAGAGCTTTGTTAAAGTTACAACAGCCTGTATAAATATATACATCCTAGTGTTATGTCTCTGCCATTGAATGTCTGTGTTGTCCCAGGGAGATCGTATGATAAAAGACCTGTTGTAAAAGTGTCTCGGCGGAGTTTTGACTTTTCATAACAGCTTTTCAATTATGATCGCAGAAGGAATGAAGAGAACTCCCAACTGCTGCTGCAGAGTAAGTTAAATACCAGAATCTGTCTATTAATCACTCATAAACTGATGCACTAAAAAGTCTGACTAATTAACAAAGGATTAGCAAATGATCGAGAATTGCTGAAAATCTGACTTATTAGCATAACATTAATTGCTTTGTTTTATAACACCCAGCTGGCTAATTATTTTTTCCACTCAGCAATTATTCTCAAATTGAGGTAAGCAGTTCTCTCCTCCCTGCCTACACGACCTAGTATAACTGTGTGTGTGTGTGTGTGTTTGTGTGTGTGTCCATTTGTGCTGTGGTGTAAGCGCAGATAGAGAAAGGGGGAAACAGAGACACACACACAGGTCGGCTGCGGGCCAGTAGTGGGAGGGAGGGCTAATGTCCTTGGACTGGAGGCCATTACAGGTAAATGTGTTACACCCAATCAATCCCTGTCCCCAGCCCTCTGCTCTGTCATCAAAGCAGCAGTAAAAATAACATCCAGGACACAATAACTGTATCAACACTGTTGAACACCATCTGATGCCCTCTCCTCAGGGTCAGATCCATGTGTGGCCGGGACTCCCACTGCATGTCGTAAGGCCGACGAAGTAGATACTACTGATTCACCAGCTTCCGTCATCAGGGCCCAGTTCGTTGTTTTGAAGTGATCCTATTTTGGATAGGATCAAATGCAAAAAAAAAAAGAATGAACACGACGGGCGTCCCCATTCGAATCACTGATACGTCTATTCAATTCTTTCTTTTTACAGGCATAACCTATCCTATAGCGCAAAAACAGATCAGATAAGTGTGGAAAAACAGGGCCCACAATGACATTTGAATTATTCATCAACCTGTATGGCACGGGTTATTACAACGGAGTGTAAAACAGGAAGTCAAGAAGTGTCCCCAACATATTTGTCCCGTGGCCTGGTCTTAAGTAGTAGTCTCTGAAGTAGTCTTTTGAGAGAGTCCATTAACCTTGTGGGCGGGTGTGACAGACAGTGAGAGGGAGACTCTTGAGTCGGTCTTGGACCAAAACTAACCTCCTGGCTGTCACTGTCCCGGCGGAGGCCCCAGCAGGCCTTGGGATCATAAATTAGCCTGTCGGAGCATCACTCCCACTTGGGTCACAAAGATGGGCCTTGTGATCTGTGACTGGGGATAGGAATGGAAATGGTGGAGTTGGGACTGGATATTTTCCACGTCACACCGTATCAACCTTTCTTTTCACCTCTGGCTGAAGGCTGGATACGTCGCCCTAAAAAGAGGCACCAAGCCAGTGGCTGTGGGAAGGTATGTTTATGGAGAGCTGGATCCTCCAGTCAAAACACAGGGAAATAATTAGCAATTGCAGAATGGTGGTTAAAAGGCAACTTGAGTTGACAGAGGTCTTGGTTTTATTAACACCGTGACCACATGACGTCCGGTCACGCCTTGACTCTGTCATAGCAAAAGCGAGATACTACCGAGGAAATTAAAGTACGCTTGGTTATCAAATGTCAGAAACGGGGTCGGAACGACAGGCTGCCTGAGATGTAGCTCAGCTGATGCTAACGCTTCATCACGCTGTTAGCAATTAACCAAACGCATCCGCTGTCTTCCTGGACTCCCTAATTATCTGTGCATCAAGACACTGTGAATGTGTTATTCTGGATAAATGCCTGTCGTGGTTCACCTCAGTCGTAGTGTAGTAAACAGATCCCAGTGGGACCACCTCTGCCGTGAGAAACAGCTTGGTAGCCACATAAGACTGCTTCAGGGCCTCTTCTTGGGTGAGAAGGCGACGGTCCGTACCCTTACAAATAATTCAATTAGACGCCGGTTTAATAAGCTACAAGGAGCACCAAAGGTGTGACAACGTTTGTCACGCTCCGTAAGCCCACCTGGCAAGAGGATAGAGACGGAGAGGAGAGGAAGACGGAGGGGCTGAGGAGAGACAGACGCGAGAAACGGAGAGAGAGACATGGATAAGGGTTATGATGCGGTTGACTGTGGGGACCAGTGTCATAATAGAGGACGGATGGTCGTGGTGGGGGGGGGCGGGGGGGGGCGGTAGTTGGTCTTTGGGGAGCCAGGGGAGGCTTGCCGGGTCTGGGAAGTGGGTCAGCCGCTTGGGAGGGCAGTCGGCCTTGTTAGCGTTAGCTGAGTGTAAACAGTACCACAGGAGCAACCTGGGACAAGGTGCTGCTACACTGCGCCCCCCCTTCCCCCGGCTATAACTGCCGACAATGACAATTGCACTGGCTAATTAACAGACTCCCTGGCACGGAAGCTTTGTGAACCTAACAACGGTTGCCAGGAAGGGAGCGCGCGAGGGAAGGCCAAAAAAAAAAAGGGATATCGAAAGACAGAGCGGGAGACGGAGACTGAAAGGGAGACTGACGTGGAAGGAACGGCGCGCTTAATTAATTTATTCGTCTGCTGTGTTTTTTCATCATTGCGGTTGGCGGGCAACGTTTGATAGGAATCCCTCTGTCGTTGCACGGTCTCGTGGTTCTGGAGATGGTTAATGATGATTTGTCTCAGGGCAAGGGAGACGAGTGCCCAAGGCAGAGGCGGGCAGGGACGTATTATGGGGGGCGGGTAAGACATGTAAGTAGTTATTGGGTTTGTGTGAATCTGAAAATAAACATTTAATCTGAAAATAAACAAAACTGATGTTAATTAATGAACACATGTTAATTATATCTGGATTCAATTCTGGGACTGAAATCAAGAATGGTTTTGTCCACCTTAAATGAGGAATGAGGTAAGGCCTAAGGGGTATAACAGAGTTCTGGTCGTTTGGAAGGTCTGAATCTAATTCAGTTGAACAAGACATTTGAGTTGAATATGAATTGTACATTTCCCCACAAGAAGACTTTGAATTAAACTGAAGGGGAAGTACACTCAGTGGCCAATTCATTAGGTACAGATCTAGTTGGACCACTTTTGCCTCCATAACAGCCGAAAGACATTGCAGCATGGATTGAACACGCTGCTGGGAGCATTCCTTCAACATTTTATTCCATGTGGACCCAACAGCATCATACTTTTTTTGGCCACACATTCATTCCGCGAAACCCTTGCTCCACCTCATCCCAAAGGTGCCCTACTGGTTTGATATATGGGGACAGGACAGGCCACTGGAGTAAACTGAAGTTACTGCAGTTTGGCAATTCCCCTTTGACCTTTCACAATAACAAGTTGTCATCGTCCACAGAACTGCCTCTCACTTGATGTTTTTTGTTCATCCATCCCTGGAGATCAGTTGTTTCTGAGATGCTGTAACCTCAGTTTCTGGCATCGAAGATCACACATCATCCCCATTCAACGTTTGTTAGAACAACAACTAAAGCTCTTGACCATGTCTGCAGGTTTTATATATTCAGTAGGAGGCACACGAGTCCTCGTCTGGCTATTTGAGCTCACAAGCAGGTGTACCTATTAAAGTGGCCACTGACTATATGTAAAGCAATCCTAAAAAGAAAATTAAGTAATAAGCATGAAGATATATTTGACAAATATGAAAAAAATGATATGCAGGTAAATAAGGGAACAAACAGTCCTAAACCATTTTGCATATGAAGACATTATAATAAAAAGTAGTAGAACAGCATGCTTCTTTATTATGAGGTTTTACATTGTTCTCATATACGGAAGTGTGTAAATTACCAGGAGGGATCAATCGTATGCCAAATGGTACTAACATCTTATCAATGTTAATTTTTAACAACATTAACATGGATATGGTGCGTTGTAAAGTAAAATAAGCCATTTAAAAGTCAATTTTATTTTAATTAAAATGCATTTGGAAGATTGTTTCCTAAATTTATTTTAAATTCAATATTTCAATTTTAAGTAATTAACAATTCAATCCAGGGGTATATGATCAATGAGTTATCCAGCTAACTTACCAAAACATTTTGAAGTAACAGTTTTTAGAAAAAATAAGCATAACATGATTCAAATGACTCAACATTCCAAACCAAAATGATATACAGTAATTATAACTTTCTTATTGCATCAGAAAATCAACAGTTATCTGGTTGTTGATCAACGTTAGCCAAAAGTCCTTTGATTTTATCTGTAAACCTCTGCTAAGTTATCCCTTTTGTCTCTGGCAATTACTTGTTTTTTTGCTTGCTTTTTTCTTCATTCCCGATTTTTTTCCCATTGTCTTTTTTGTTTTTGCCCTTGTCCAGGGCTCCTTCATCCTCAATGGCTTTGATAGCCCGTGCCCTCTTCTTACCGAGAGGAGTTCTGGTGTACCAGGTCTGGCAAATCATTAGCCTGTTGTTAGTCATTGTACACATGCCAAGATTTGATGCAGTGCACCATGTATTATAGACCAAGTCATTCAGTACACCATGTTATATTGACCATGTTATACAGTAAGCCATGTTATTTAGACCATGTCATACAGTACGCCATGTTGAACAAGCCATACACCTCACAGTGAAGTATGGTGGTGGGAGCATCATGCTCTGGGGATGCTTCTCACCAGCAGAGGCTGAGCATCATGTTAAAATTAAAGCAAACTACTGAGAAATACTGCAAGAAAACCTGCTCTAGTCTGCTAACAAAACAATACTTTTGGAGGAAATTTACCTTTTAGCAAGACAATGATCCCAAGCACAAGACCAGAGGAACATTTGACCAAGAGAAAATCCTATAGTGGCTCATTCGCCCTGACCTCATTTGCATTTAGAATATGTGGCACTATTTGAAACAAGCATAATCCAGCCAACCTGATCTACCTGGAGCAAATCTGTTGATAAGAATGTGGAAAATCACTCTATTCACCGAAATATCTAACATATTTACGAAGGACATTAAGATTTTACTGCATTGATCATAACTCTATTAAATCATTTGTATGGGTTACATACTTATTTCAGATTTTTTTTCTTACAAATATTTCCCACCATAAAACCAATTAATATGAAATATCAAACAGAAATGTAAATGCAAACTTCAATATTTGCAGTGTATATAGCCCATGTTATACTGTAGACAATGTTATTCAGTATTATGCAGACCATGCTACATAGACTATCTTATACAGAAGACCATATTGTATTATACAGGCCACATAATGAATCGGGTAAGAGTTCCCATAACGTCTTGCTTGTGATAGATACTGTTTTGTTGAAGCGATAAGACATATCGGGCATTTGTGGTACATCGCTCGTACAGCTTGATGCTGTTTCCAGGCACTCTGTGATGTGTTCTGCTTAAAAACAGATCTAAGCTGTGCTAGACTGGCCACACACCACATCCCTCATACCTTATTGATTAACTGTACAATACACTATTTAATACAGACCCAGTTTATTACACTCCCCTCCTATATGTAGAAACAGAGCACCCTCCTGTGGTGACTATTTGAACATGACTCAACTCTGTACACAGACATTGTAGAGGTGAGCGGTGTTCAAATCTTACCCCACGAGGCTTGTAGCCTGCTGGTTTTCTGTTCTACCTAATCATTAATTGCACCTACCTGGTGTCTCAGGTCTAAATAAGTCCTTGTGTAGAGGATTGCAATAAAGAACACTGAGTGCAACTGGATTAGAGGTCCAGATATGAACACCTGGTGTAGGATAATACTGAAAGCTTATCGGACTCTGAAAATGGATGTACATGTCATGGATCAGGCAGAAAACCAGAGAATAAAATATTGATTTCAAATCTTCTAATAGCAAAATAGTCCAGTGAACTGTTACCAGAGCGAAATAACAATTGTGACTGAAAATGTAACCATGTCAACGGTCATAACGGAATGATAACTACTTATTTTGTCTCCATATGGAAGCTGCGCGATTGTCATCTGTGCTTTCTTTAACTATATTTTGGCACTTTTGGATTGCTTTATTGAGCAGTTTGGCCGTAAACCTAAAAAAAAGCGTAAACCAGATCAAAAGCGATTTATTGAGGGATTGCATGATTGATTCATTGTGGGATTGCATGATTGATTCATTGAGCAATTGTATGATTGACTCATTGAGGGATTGTATGATTGACTCATTGAGGGATTGTATGATTGACTCATTGAGGGATTGTATAATTGATTCATGGAGGGATTGTATGATTGATTCATTGAGTGATTGTATGATTGATCTTACTGTACCTTAAAGGCCTCCTCCTCCTCTTTGTAGACAGGGTCTTGTCTGGCCAGTGGGGGGATGAACTCGGCAGCGGTTAGTGGTCTGGTAGTCTGCTGGGCCAGCCTGTGCTGGGTCAGCACCAGCCTCACGGCCTGCAGGATGTGACCCTGGGTATATCCGTCCGTCACCTTGGCCAAGGAGCTGAGGTCCAGGCTGGTAGTAAGGTGAGCCCCGGCCCCCAGCAGAAATTCCCTCCACAGCACTGGGGGACAAAAGTAGCACAGAGGGAAATCGTGTAACCGTGCTGATGTGGGCCTTGATTTTGAAATCAATAGACGCGTGTGGGTTACATTGAAATTACATTGGAAATCTGTATGTTTACATTTTTATGGGAATTTATTCCTTGGCTTTAGGGTATTAGGGAAACCTCTATTTGTTGTTTGGCTGCAGCCATCTGGTTGGCCCATCCACTAAACCCCTCACCCAGTCTGGAGGGATAGTCAGGTTGTCTGTCAGGTCATCTGGTTGGCCCATCCACTACACCACTCACCCAGTCTGGAGGCATAGTCAGGTTATCTGTCAGGTCCTCTGGTTGGCCCATCCACTACACCACTCACCCAGTCTGGAGGCATAGTCAGGTTGTCTGTCAGGCCATCTGGTTGGCCCATCCACTACACCACTCACCCAGTCTGGAGGCATAGTCAGGTTGTCTGTCAGGTCATCTGGTTGGCCCATCCACTACACCCCTCACCCAGTCTGGAGGCATAGTCAGGTTGTCTGTCAGGTCATCTGGTTGGCCCATCCAGTACACAACTCACCCAGTCTGGAGGCATAGTCAGGCCTTGGGATCAGGATGATCTTCTTATAGACTTTACAAAAAGGCTTGAGGTCTGCCTCAAAGGGCCTCCGGGTTGTCCCCACCACAAGCACACGATCCTCACACTTCAAAGTCTTCAGTACCTTTACCAGGTCCTTCTTCAGACGCTTAGGCTCCATCTGAAGAGAGTAAAGTGTGTGAATGCGTGTGTGGGGCGGTGGGGTTGCTTGCCAGATAAGGGAAGAATAGACTTGTTTGTTTGTTAAAGATGTTTTCCTTCTCAAATGCTCCCAGCTGCCTGGGGTTGCTGAAAATAAGACATTTCCTATTGGGCAATTCCATGTCAGTTTAGGCAGCATATGTTTGGCTCCGACTAACAACAATTTAATTAAATAAACGTTTATTAGGCACATTAACAACAATTTAATTAAAAATATATATTTATATTGTAACAGCATATGGAAAATAGAAGGTATAATATATAACAAAAGAAAAAGAGAATATTCCAAGTGTCAATAATCATGAATGTTCGCCCGCAGTTAAACTGGCGAAAGGGACACATCAAATACGCGACAATGCAATCGAATGAAGACAGCACTCTATATGCGTGTTTCCACATTGCCTGTTTGTTGCCTGTAAAATACGTTTCCTTTCATTGCTATTGGTTTGACGAAAATGTAAATATAGTGCAATTATTGAGATCTAAGGTAAGTTCGTCATAGAAGTTCAGTTTCGACAAGCAACTCAGTCGAAGCTAACTACCTATTGTAAACGAAATGTATATCAAGAACAACCACTAAGCAAGTCGCGTTCCTACAGATAGTTCACTTTTAACAATCAAGGGAAGCCCCGCCGCTAGGCAGGGCATCAAAAAATTTGTTGATACTCATAATGTTCCTCCCCACGGAAATCTTTAGTAAAAGGCGAAAGATTTATGCGATCTGAAGAGAAACCAGAGTGTACTGACGATTGTAGGTAGAAATTCGCAATGGCATTCTTCGACATGACATTCGTTATTATGGTTACATTGACCGTGGCGCCCTAAATGCCGTTCCCTGTCCTAATCAACATGTCTTATAATAATCATACATTTTACAATAAAACCTTTTAAAATATGTTCATACTTCAAAATTTTACAGCAAAAACTAAAATAATTTTCTGCGAAGTGCATGATGGGAAACGTATACACAAGCCTTCATTTTGCATTGTTAAACCTTGTCAGCAGATGGCACTATTGTGCTAATTTCGCCGTGCATTCACTTGTTCATGAGAATGTCAGAGATTCAGAAATCAACTTTGGAACTTGAAAGGTTTAGCACAATATAGTTAGGCATACTTGAAATGTCTGTACAGTTAACACTGCCAAAAAAAACATTTGAAATGCTGTACATTACAGAGGTTTATGATTTGCAAAGGTTACCCTTTCAACAATATTCCACTGCTCAGACATTGTTTGCATCATTTCATTAAAATAGCCCACTGGAAATTTCACTTAAAGAAGCTGTAACCAAAAAGAAGTAAACAAGCTAAAGAACTTTTTATATTTTTCAATCTTAAATAAATGAATATAAACATTTGTATATCGGAATGTCTACATACTATATTGATCACACAAAAAGGAGTATAATCATGAGACATCTGTATTATGTTGTGCTCACAAAACTAGGGCCTCCTATCTAAAATGGGCCTGAAATGGTTTATGACAGAAAAATAAAACAAACACCTGAAACATCCTTTCCCCTGATGTTATGATGTGAAAATGCCAGAACAATCTGTGATATAATATTTTTGGGACAACACTGGAGTGGAAATAATAACCCTATTGTGCAGAAACACGACTCACCTCTTTTTCTGTCTTTGGGACTTTCTTATAAAAGGTTTTCTCTGCATCTCCAATCCATATTACAGAGGGTTGCAGCTGGCGAGCCACCTGCCAGAGCAAAACAAAGCAACACAATGAAACAACCATTGCTCATTATAACATCCATTCACGTGAAGGCCAATGTACACACAGGTCTCCCCCGGACAGCTCTCCCACACGGGCAAATAAGTAACCTAAAAAAAGCAACAACAAAAACATTAGGGACAAGTCACACACGGAAACACAAACGGAACAAAACGAAGCCCACACACAAGTCATACGTGAATGACTTAGCGGGGCCTACAATAACAATGTTCTCTGTAAGCAAGGGAAGGACCCTAACTGGCCTACGGAGAAAGGATTGTGGATTTGCACCGTTGCCATGGCTGGCATTTCCAAAACTAGGGCTGAGGGAAGCATTCAAACCTCAGCGAGCAGGAAGTCCTGTCAGGACAAGCTCCTTATCCCAGAATGCACTTAGAGGGTGCCGACTAGTGAGGTGCTGACAGGTTAGAATCGGAACAATGTTGCTGCTCGTTATGGGGTCCTGCCTGGCTGATTTGCCTTTCAAGACAGCTGCACTGCGAGGTGTTCAAGCAAGACCAATCTCTCCTGCCCTCCGGGGACAACTTGTTGGGTGCAGGATGTTACACCCGTGAATGACAACAGTGTTGATATGATACGCATCAAGCTGATATAGCATAAAGATCACATGGCAGCATGTTCTGGATTTCAACCACAGGTATTTTTATTCACAACACCGGGAGGTTTTGATGCAGTCCATTACCCTTGTTTCCCGAAGAAGAAAATAAAGTATGCCACATTAATGGGGGGGGGGCACCTATTCTTTCTTGCTATGTGTAAGTTGTAATAGAGGTAAACGAGGCGGTTGAGGAGATGACTAGCTTGCTGCGGCACAAATATCCACCCCATTCATGCACATCTGAACAGTACCTAGGATGCCAACACGTTTCTTGGGAAAAGAGTGTTTACCCTCTTAGCCAACTGCTGGCTGTCATGGCAAAGCAGACGAACAGATGGCATAACCAAACACTTGGGTCTGGTCCATGTACAGAACTAAACCGAGAGCAGAACCGTGAGCTGGACGGTGTGGGATTTCGAAATCCACAGGCACCAATGGTTTCAACGGAGCCCCCACAGGACGTTCTTAACCCGGAGCCAAGTCCCGACCATCTCAATCTGGAGTCACTTCAGCCCTGCGTCCAGAGCTCTTGAACGACCTCGCTGTAGCCGGATAATCTCAACTTCCAATGCTGGTCCCCGTGGGATTTGAACCTAGAACCCTGTTGCTGCAGACCCTACGCCACAAGAACCACCAGGTTGACACATGGGGTATCACTCAATAAAATCCAAAGAAAACTATGAATGATACTATAAAATAGCCATAGATCTGACTCATAGAGGATGCCCTAGCTAATTGCCTGGTCAGTAAGTTACAATGGACTTTAATTTTGATTCCGATATGGAATGAAAATTCATTTTATTTGGAGTTTTTAAAACTACTAAAGTTGCGTTTTTTTGTGTCAAAAACTCCAGATAAAATCCATCTGATTCCATGTTGTAACACAATAAATTGTGGAAATGTCCAAGGGCAGCAGGAGCATGAAGCAAACTTATACTAAATGAATCAATCCACATCCTGGTACTTCTCCCCACCTATATGGACAGTCAATCTGTCCAACACTGACCACCGTTGCCATTGGCATATGGGTAATAAAATAAGTAACATTTGTCAACCCCCTGAACGGGTCCAATTTGGTGGCCACCTTAAAAACCATGTGCAGTAGGTACTGAAGGCAGCTCCTTCCAGGGTACTTCCCAGTGAGGTTCCCGGGGGACAGGTTGAAGAGGTTGGCCCCGGTCTCAGTGCACAGAGTGTGGACCAGCATCCTCTTCCCTACACCTGCAGGTCCAGCAAGCAGCAGGGCCTTTATCAAAGGAGCCTTCTCATGGACAGCCTGGGAGCCTGGAAATGGAACAACAACATAAAGCACTGAGATGGGGAAGGTTCAAAATGTTACCTCCTGCCTTCACCGAGTCAAGCTGGAAACACAGCACAGGTCAACAGGGGCTGCCGTGAACATGTTAGAAAGTATTGGAACCCTGTGAGATCTCTGAGATTCGGTTAACCGGGTGTTGTTAACTGATTAAGCCAGGTTAACTTCCTACTCCGGGGGAACAAGAGTTTAATTACCCAGCTGGACTGAGCCACTATTGTCCGCTCTCTGATATTAACCTTGATTAAAAGCCCTGACTGGACGGAGGCTCACAGCGTGAGAACAAACACACCCGCACACATCAAGCCTCCATTATCCTCTAGACCCAGACCAGGTGCAGGCTGGCCAAGAAGTCCCATTAAAATGACAATAGCTGGCAACAGGCTGTGGCCTCTGTTCTCTCCTACGGAGTAGGTGGACAATTGAGTGTTTTTGATGCTATAGGGTTTGTTATAATGCTGTTGTCCTGATCTTGTCTATATTCTATTTGGGCCTTCATTTTTTAAAAGGCAAAATAAGAGTTGTGATCTGAATATACGGATAGAGACTCGATTTGAATGGATACATTTCCATGAACAGGGCTTCTGAGTCTTACCGATTCGTGAGTACTCCTTTTAAGAACTAATTATGATTTATTTCCTGTCCTCCTGAGCATATACACCAATCAACTCTAATAACATGTGCACAATGTGCAAAAAATAACCCAAAACAGGTTAGACTAAGACACTATAATGGTTCAAAATAATGGTTGAAAACTTTTAGTCTGGTCGTTCAGTAATCTATCTAAGTACACCAAATATCTGAGGAAAGAAAAGAGATATGCCATGCAGGATAACTGGCTGTGAAAAGGAATTGACAGAGTCAATCCCCTGTATGACTCGTTGGAACCAGACTCCCTCCTGACTAAGCTTCAGAGTTATTACATGATAAGAGGAAGGAACATACTGGCTTATGAAACACACCAATGGCCGAGGGAGTCATTCCAATTGCGTTGTCTACCCTGCGCGAGTTACCGGGAATTTTCTACTGAACCAATGTGTCCAATTTACACTGAATGTAGCCTCTGTGAACACGGCAATATTGCCTTTAAACGATGTAGAGACCAAGGTCAAGTCAGGGAAACCTGCCTTGTAGTATACAGTGTGAAGTGCAGTTTAAGTGACCATTTCCAATGGTCAAATTAACTCAAAGACTGGTCTTAGGAATTGTGTAAAACACAGGCTGATTTAAAGATGTGTGGGCTACGGAGTATTCCAGTGGAGTGGAGTATTAGAACAAGGATAAAAGCAGTCCATTTTGCTGGAGCATGTAGTAGGTTTATTAAAACATGGCTGGTTGCTCCAAAACCGCTCAGCCATGATCTCTGCACATGCTTCGCCGTGTATTTTTGTTTCCTTCATCACCCTTCTTTACATTTAGGCATAGCCTGCTCCATGAGAGATGAGTGTGATTTCTGAAAGTTCAACTCTGCTCACATACTGTGGTGGTGACCAGTATAAATACTGTTAATACTGCCGGGTTTGAATTTGGCACATATACGCACCAGCAGGGGGCAGTACCAGCACAAACAGATTTCTTCGAGTTGAACGATATATTTATTCTCTTGTAAATGACATTATCCCTGGATTAGGGCCAACTGAAAAACACATTTAAGTAATCTTGTATAATCACAAGAGAGCTAAAACTGGAATATACTGTAAATAAGATGTAGAAAGTGATGGTGCAAGGCGACAAAGCAAAGCTGTTTTCTGGAGGCATAGAGGTCCATTGTTCCCTGGGACTTTACCATACTTAGGTCCACAACTATTTCCCTGGTCTTTCTCTCCACCGTGACAGACTCTACACACAACGTATCAAAGTACACCCCCCTCAGAGGCCTCTATGGTACTGGAAAGCAGGAGGTCCAGTGTCCCTTTGGAATTTTTCACAGACAGGATCTCAGCATGTCACAGAGCACACAGCAACAGACCCCCAGCTGCCAATGCAGGTCTCCTGTCACGTTGCCTTTGGTTATATTGGAGGCGTTGAGAGACGTCCAGGTCTTCTCCAGGGTGGGTGGCCTGTTTGTTCAGTAACCCACCCCTTCTCAGGAGTTCGACGCACATGTCCAGGGTGCTGGCGAAGGTGGGTGCGATGAGAGTAGGCAGTAGGAGTCTTGGTGCTGACTGACGAAAGACCGTGTTGGGGGAAAGGGTCACATCCCACCAGGGTTAGACGCTGGGGATGTGTGGATTAGCTAGCTTCGGTCCAGGTGGATCACCAGCGGTAGGTGAATTTTATCCCACGTATGCCCACGTCACTCTGGCCCAAAGAAATGATGCCACGGCTCCTGTGCCTCTCTATAGTTTCCCTTTGTTGTGCCTGCTCCACTTAACCCTGGGAGGGAAGGGGGTCATGGCCAGGTCATGGGGTGGATCATGTCAATTATATTACCTCTACTCTCAGTGTAAATACTCCTATAGCAGGGTCCAGCAGGCCTGAGTCACATGATGCACTGAACAATCTGTCTTGAAAAGCCAAACATAGTGTGCTCATTAACTTTTCGTTTACCTCTTTTGTTTTGAAAAAAAAGAAGGGTGGGGAAAGAAATATCCCTTAAATATTAACTGATTGTTTTAACTCATGAATGTTATTTGATGGATAACTGTGGTATATGTCAACAGCAAGGCATCAGGGGTCATGGTATATGGTCAATACAACACATGAAGTGTTCTTAGGCACGACACATTGAGGAGAGCCTGGACAATGTGAGCAGTATACCAGAGGTATGACATCACTTTTTACTGCTCTAATTGCGTTTGTAACTGGTTGATAAGAACTATAAGGCATCTTGGGAATTTGTGGTACATTGGATTTGTGGTATATTGTGGTATATTGGATTTGTGGTATATTGGATTTGTGGTATATTGTGGTATATTGGATTTGTGGTATATTGCCAACATACCACGACTAAGTGTCATGTCTAGGCACTCCTCGGTGCTTCATGCCATATACATCACCCCCCGTGTCATGTTGCTTACACACATTTTGAAATACAACTTTTACATTTTGCACGGCAGGAGGGTTCTCCAGAAACAGGGTAGTCATATTACTTTTTTACATCTGTTTTGTGTGTGTATGTTTTTCTGTGTGTGCTTGTGCACATTTGTATGTATGCATATTTACAAGTACAATAAGTATAAATCACAAATCATAGGCCGTGGGGAAATGAGCCAATATACTTAATGTAGTTTGGGCTCACATAGAAATAACCTTGTTTTACGTGAAAGCATGCATGAAATGAGTTTGAATAGGAAATATAGCAAAATGAATAGGTAATATAGTAATTGACAAGGTTAGAAATAATGATTATTAATTAAGATAATCACTGTTCCCTTGAAATGTTGGTTTTGTCAAAGAATCCTCCATTTGTAGCAATTACAGCCTTGCAGACCATTGGCATTCTAGTTGTCAATTTGTTGAGGTAATTGAAAGAGATTTTATCCCATGCTTCTTAAAGCACCTCCCACAAGTTGGATTGACTTGACATGCCATAAGGTCATGCTGCTCCCACTATAGCTCAATAAGGTTGTAATCTGGTGACTGTGCTGGCCAATCCATAAGACACCTGCTGACTGCTTCTTCCTTAAATAGTCCTTGCATTATTTGGAGTTGTGCTTTGGGTCATTATCCTGTTGTAGGAGGAAATTGGCTCCAAACAAACACCATCCACAGGATATGGCATAGCATTGCAAAATGGAGTGATAGCCTTATTTCTTCAAGATCTATTTTACCCAGTACAAATCTCCTACTTTACCACGACTAAAGCACCCCCAGACCATCACATTGCCACCACCATGCTTGACAGATGGTGTCAAGCACTCCTGCGGCATTTATTCATTTAATCTGCATCTGACAAATGTTCTTTGGGATCCTCTCAAACATAGATTTGTCTGTCCATAACACATTTCTGAAATCTTCCTATGTCAGGTGTTCGTGTTTTTTGCCTATCTTGATCTTTTCTTTTTATTGGCCAGTCTGAGATATGGCCTTTTTTTTACAGGACAGCATCCCAGTGTTCAGAAGAAAGTTCTTTGTCTCCAGACATTTTGAGCCTGTAGTGGAACCCACAATTGCTGATTCATTGGATACTCTAAAGAAAGCCAGTTTCATTGTATCTCTAATCAACACAACAGTTCTCAGTGTTGTAATGATCAATTAGCCTTTCAAAATGATAAACTTAGATTAGGAAAAACAATGTGCCACTGGAACACAGGACTCATGGTTGCTGATACTGGTTGCTTCTGTACAACTACATATGTAGATATTTCATTAAGAATCCGCAGTTTCCAATAGTCATTTACGACATTAATAATATCTGCACTGTATGTCGGGGTCAGATTTATGTTATTTTAATTGACAAAAACATTCTTTCAAAAACAAGGACATTCCTAAGTGTCCCAAAACCTTTCAATTGTATTATATCCATGGGATAGTTTCTCTCTCACCCAAAGGCAAAATCCCATAGAGGGCAATGAGCTGTCTGACGTCTGACAGAGAGGGCATGGGCTCAATGTCTGCCTGGCGCAAGGACGTACCCATGTAGCTGAATTCACCTGGTGGGAGAGAAGGAGAGGGGGAACAGTGGGAGAGAGGAAGACAGGGAAAGGGAGGGAAAGAGATTAAAGTTCAGAAAGCGATGGAGGAAGGGAGTGGGAAAGGGAAAAAAACAGACATCCATCAGACATTTGCTATGTTTTTCAAGTTATGGAATTTGCTCTTTGTACATTGGTTGACGCATATCTTCATAAGACACAGACATTGATCAGCTCCACAGAAACCTGTCCTACTGGAACTTCCAGATTGATTACAAGCAGTTAATGGGGGCTTGTGTTATAATGTACCTAAAAGTAAAATACAGCATGGATGTAATGGAGGGGGGGTTAGGCCATTATTCTTTTATCTTTCTTGCTTTAATCCCCTGCAATCCTTCCTAACAATCCCTTCTTTCATTTCAAATAACATCAATGGAGCAAAATGACTATACGATGACAACCAACATAAATACATAACCCAATCTCCTCAAGGAACATACAGAATCCCCAGACAGACTAGGTGTCTTCCCCTAAGGGGAAGCGTGTGTCTGTTCAACGTGATAGAGTGTGGTGTCATCATGACTTGTTTTGCTCTGTTTAACTTGGCCACAGTGAGAGACCTATGCAAGGGTCTGTTGAGGCAGGGAGTGGGGATACTGACTCATAAATCCCAATGAAGCACCCTGTCGGATATCCAGCTGGCCCTGCTAAGCACTTGTGCGCAAACACACTTTTCCACGCACACACGTACACACACCACATACCCGAACAAAACGGGCAAAAACACACGTAGCCAGGCGTGGTGCCTAAACGCAATGATGGATAGCAGTGAATTAGCATTATCTCATTGGTGGGAAAAACACGTGTCACTCATGTGTTTTTGGAATGTGTGGGGACTACCGATGTACTCCGAGAGTTTGATGTTCATGGGCCGGATCAGGAATCCCTCCAGCACCAGCTCTTCATACAGAGACTCTATGGTTCTGGAGCGACAGAGAAAGGGAGAGAGAGAGGGAGGTAGAGAGAGAAGTAAAGGGGGACACGGTTATAGAGAGATAGTGTGGTAGTGAGAGGGATAGACATAGAAGAGGTAGAGAGTGAAAGAGAGGTAGAGGAAGAGAGAGGTAAAGAGAAAAAGAGTGGACAGGGGAAATGAAACACAGATAGAAACGGAGGGGGAGGGGGCGAAAGGGAGGAGATGGATGAGTAGGAGGGCAGGAGAGAAAGAGATGTGTCAGAGAGAGAATGGTGAGTAGAGAGTTAATTTGAGGGCGGAGGGGCAGGTCAGAAATGCACCAATCATTAACCAGGACTATTGGAGTGGTGGTCACCCCATGACATCATACTCTGCCCTCTGCCAATAAATCATCTGGTCCATATGGCAGACTGAAAGGACTGGGCTCTCACTCGGTTGTTGTGACACTGACCTGTCAGCAGTCAGGTCCTTCACTTTCTTCTTCTTCTTCACACTCTTCTTTCCTTTCTTTTTTTTCTAAAATGGAGGGAGAAAGGATCTTTAATTCAGGGAGGGAGTAAGGATCTGATTTCAGCTAGTGTAAAAGCCGTAACCAAGGTAAACGCGGCAGAACAAAATATAATGAATTAAACTTTATTGCTAAATCTTTAAGTGGCTAAATCTCCTCCCTGGAAGTCATAAAAGGGAGAATAAGTGTCTCCGTATGTGAGGGCCATGCAAAGTTTCTGATGCAATCTGGACAAAAAGACAATTACCTGCTACCGCCCTTACTACTGTCTAAAGACTGCTTGGATTCAGCTTCACACCGATAACTTAAAATCAACCTGAATAGGACAGCAACAGAGAACATTTTTTTTATGTTTATTCATGGATGGCACCAGGGATTTTGACCTGTGGTTTTACTTCATTCTCCACTGATTAAATGAGTGGCCTACATTGTGTCCAGGGCCAGACAGGATGAAAGTTTAACTTTAACAGTTGAATGGAAGCTGGCTGGCTCATCATGACCATGAAAGGAAATCAGGTTAAGAAGCACTTAGCCAGGTAATGTTATTGTCAAGAAGAAAAATCTAAATGTCTGTTGCTGTACGAAATACCAAACTGTTTGTTGTTGTAAGAAATGCCAACATGTTGTTTGAAATGCTGTTTTAGCAAGTTGGAAAGAAGTAGGGAATAGTATTGGTTTTATTCTAGTAGGATGAGAAAAATGTTTTTCTACTTGCCCGCAACACGCACACACGCTTGTGTCTTGCTCTAAACCTCACCCCCAACAAATAGCTTAAATAACCCTCATAAGTATAGAGAAACTAAATCAAAACCATCCGTAGCTGCTATGGATAGCCACATTATATTAGCACATTAAGATAGCTCAGTGGTATGTTGATTGGACAAAATTGTTGTTGGCAGCTGTCTTTATTATCTGGACAAAAATAGTACTACATGTTGCTGCCCATACCATTTGATTGATTGATGCCAGTTAGTATTAAGTATCCCTTGGGTGTTTTTATAAAATAATTTTCCAATTCCTGTTGAGGTAGACCTTGCACGAGAAAACATACCTGTAGGGAGTTTTGGATTTGGCTTTAATCCAACAAAAACACATCCAAATTATAATGTCATGGACAGAACAAAATGTAATTTTTATGTTTTCCTTTGGTGGCTAAAATCTGCCCTTGCTAAATGGCTAGCAATAGGGGTTCTGATTTAAGAAAATTTTGGAAGTTGGTGACATTAAGTCAATAATAGTAAAAAAGTGGTACAGAAGTTGTTCTACTTGCAGACTGCACAAGCGTTTGTGGATTTCTTTCTCTATCCTTGTGGGGATATAAATCTTTCATTATCTATACATAATATGTTACACTGTTACTTCACCAGGTTTGCTAAGAATGCAGTTTTCTTTTAGGAAGGAACTGGGAGGTATTGAGTTTGTCTTGATTAGGGACAAACTTCATCTTGCTGGTCTGGAGTCAAACTTTAGGTCCCTGGTTATATGGTCCAACCAGTAGGCTACCCTGCCGGGCTACCATATTTTTCTTACCCCTTTACCTTAAACCTACGTTTTTTGGTTCAACAGTTTTACTCCAAACCCAATCCCGAAGCCAGAAAATATCCCTTGTTCTAGCTGGGATTGACTTACCTTTGGAGACCAAATTTTCAAGTTTGACTATCTTTGTGGGTCCCAACATCTCACACATACAACATACATATACACACACCATTGTGTTTCACCTTTTAATTGATTTCAAATAAAAATATAAAAATTTCCCTGGCTGTAATCCTTACCCTGACCAAAACCTTAAATGCTGGCATGACCCAAACCCCCTAACCATAACCATAAATCTAAACTTTACTCTCATACCCAACCCTAGACCTACACCCAACACCTATTCCTGAACCTAACCAATACCTATCCCTAAACATAACCAACACCTATCCGTAAACCTATAGTTAAGCTTACTCCTATTCTATTGGTACATTGTCTCTATCTAATAGCAGTGTAGGCTCGGAATTACATGCTTATTTAGCCCTAAAAAAGTATAATTAAGCAATAAGGCACATGAGGTTGTGGTATAAGGCCAATAAACCCCAGCTAAGAGCTAGTATATGCATGATGCATTGCAGAGCGCCTGGATACAGCAATGTCATAATGACAATAAACCACAAACCCCCAAGATGCTTTGCTATTATGTATTGGATACCAATATAAACAGCAAAACAATATGCAATATCATTCCCATTGTATACTGTGTCATATACAACAACTGTCAGTATGCAGGATTCAAAGCACTCGATCTTTAATAGGGTTTACAGTATTTACTTGGCTTAGTCCTACCCAGTGATTGTACCCATGGAGCACCACTGGAGGGACAGTGAAAATGTTGATTTCTGAGAAACAATAATGACAAGTGGAAAATGTTGATCATAGAAAGAACATCAACATGAAACCTCTGAGTCAGTCTTTGGGAATAACAGAATGTTCCTGATATAGAAAGGACACACCAAGGGAGGCATGGCCGCTAAACTAAAATGCTCTTGGGTGTGTTTTCTAATTTGTAAGGGTAAACATACCACCTCCACGTTGCATCCAAGTTGAGATGGGTGTTCCTCTCACAGAAATATCTCTCTCACTCCAGAGGAATTTTGGAATGCTGTGTAACTACGGTAAAATCATAGTCCAAACTTCTGACAGCAAACCACGAAGTAAAACCTCTCAATGGACGATCTGGGATTATGTTGTATACTGTAATTTATAATTTAACATTATTTGTATAGCACATTTCCATTGCAGTAAATACACAGAGAGGCTTTCTGAAAAGCTATGTCAACACAGCTCAGCTATTCTGGAGAAATAATAAAACATCTGCCAAATATTTCTCTGGTGATGACCTGACACTAGAGTAGACATGCCAAAGACTGCCATTATGATTACTGACACTAGTAAGGAAGAATAGCTAACATTCATTAATATAGATGGTTGGCTTTTGAGATAGTATATAGTTTATACTATGCTTTAAAAATCAACAAACTGAATTTATCACTGCTTTTACTTTGAAATGGGGCACTGCTTCATACTAACTCACTCATACTAATCTAAAACCCTAACAACGTGGCAAATTACTTTGGGGATAAAGTAGTGCAGAGTAAAGTAGATTTTAATAAAGCAAAGTACATACAAAATAGTGGAGAATAGAATAGAAGTATGAGCATTTGAATATGGAAGAGCGGAGCAGAGCACCTTAGGTAACATTGGATTAGAGTCTACTGTGTAGTTTAGAGTTTGTCTTTCACCTTCTTGCTACCTTTCTTTCCCTTCTTCTGCTTCTTCTTCTTTTCCTTCTCCCGGTCCACAGTCAGCTTGAGGTTCTTCACTTCCTGTCTCATCAGCTCATCCACCTGTGAGGGGAGACATAACACACGATGCTCACTGCTCACCCTGAACTCATGAGAAATCTCTTACAGATGTGCAGTGTTTACAGAGTTCTGGTGAAAGGATCAGGTGAGAGTTCATGCTGTTTGACATTACAAGATGTGGAATTCGTATACTTCCTGATTGGAGAATGAATAGTCGAAGTTAAATGAAATAATTTAATAGTAAATTTAGCCAGTGATTAAGTCCCCGACTCATTTGAATTCATTGGCTGGATTAGTTGTAGGCCGGGGTGTTTTTTAAGTGTGTATTGGGATCAACAACCTTGTCACTCACCTGAACTCTGACCTCTTCCTCCACCTCCATCCTCTTCTCCTCACGCACCAGCTGGGAATCAAACCGCTGCAGGAAGTTCTGGCTCTCATCACGCCCCTGCCACACATCTACATCCACACGCACACGTGCACGAGCACACACACACAGAGAAATACCATCCGTCACTGACAGAAAAGCATGAGGAAGCGCGTCAGGATGGTCAAAAGAAACAGTATGGTACTCTGTTTCCAAATTTCCCAGACACTACAGAGAGAAAACTGCAGGTGAAAATGTGTGTGTGTGTGTGTGTGTGTGTGTTTGTTAGTGAGTGTGTGTGAGTGAGTAAGGGCCCTGCATATTGTTCTCTCCAAGTTGCTCTGTCCGCTCTCAGGCGCCGCTTCCTGGCCAGGAAATTAACGTATTTTTCCTGCCACAGGCCTGGCACAATGCCAACAAGGGATTTCCACATCACGCCAGGCAGGTGGGTGGATTGCGATCCAAGCTTTCGTAACAACCCCTCAATTTGCCGACGTACACAACAAAACAAAGAAACCAAGGCACATTGAAGAGCAAACACATTCATTGGCCTGCAATCTCTTTCCTAAAGCATTTCTGTACCTGACATCTACATTGGCATGGTAATTGCTGTGGTAATTTCTGTCATTTAGTGAGACCTCTTTTGCCATTTAATGCGACAGAACTGTCACAAGATGACTGTCAACATCCGGCTTGTTTTCATAATTTCTCAGATGAAGACCTGTCAAGTTCAGGCAGGGGTCAAAGGCCATCAGTTTAACAGCTTTCTCCGGTGGCACCTTCACACAGGGCATCACGTCTGCCTTTGAAATAGGATCCCCTTGGCAGGTCAGAGGTCAACCTTTACTCTCCTCCTTCACAAGACCCCCTTTTTAAAGTCCACCCTTTCAAAACATCCCCCAGGGCAATCTGATATGTATGATTACCTTTCTCCTCTCTTTTGGCGTGTGTGTTCGCCAACCTCAAGCTGTCTGTTTGTTTAAAGAGGGCATCCTTTTAATGCCTCTGAAAATAGAAGGGTTTAAACTGAAAGCAGTGGTGTCTGTGGTAAAAAAAAAAATCCAGGTTTGTGTTTCAAGTCCACTTCATTGCTATTAACGGGCAATGAAAGAGCCAGGCTTTGGAGGAACTAAGTGGCACTGAGTATAAGCCAGCAGTGATTTAATCAGTTCACTCTGCCTAGCTGGATACGGGACGAGCATTTAGCAGGCTTATAAAAAATTATGATTCCTGACACACTCATACAGACCACACACACACACACACAAGTTTGTACAGCTAAACTCATGGGGACCAGAAAATAGAAATCCATGCTCCCTTGACCTACTCTTAACCCTAAAGCTAACCCTAACTCTTACCCTAACCTTAACCTAATCTATCCCTAACCCTAACCTTAACCTCAATAAAGTAACATTTATGCCTAAACTTTACCTAGGTGTATTGTCTAATCTTAACACTAAACTTAACCAACCATACCTGGACCTTAAAGAAACCCCAATTCTAACTCTAAAATTAATTGTAAGTTTGACCCTAAACCTAAACCCTGAGCCAGAAATTGACTTTTGCCTCATGGGGACCGGCAAAAGGTTTGGTCCCCATGAGTATAGTTAGACCTAAAACACACACACACACACACACACACACACACACACACACACACACACACACACACACACAAAGAAGACCGGCAGGCTGTTCTGTCATGGGTACGCTGTGTTTGTGATATATAAACCACCTGGTTTATGAAATGAAGATAAGCACTTCATGAAACAGAGATTTACAGAAGTGTGACCAATAGTGTTTTCCTTTGACAAGCAG